>JAKSZP010008384.1:0-67593 GCA_022478985.1 Massospora cicadina
TTATCCTGATGGAATATGATGAATTTAGTGCACTAAGAAAATTAATTTTGTGGCTCCACTGGCAGGGGATTCTTGCCCAACAACATGATTGATAATAAATAATTTTGAGGGTCATTTACAAAATTGCTTCAAATGACTCAGGCATATTTCTGGGTGGTGGAATCTTTCCTGGAAAGAGTTTCATGCATGTTGTCCGCTTCTTCCACCTCAATCTTCACACAATCATGGTACCTTTATGAGCAAATCTTACAGAAAAAAGAAAATTTCAATCACCCACCATAGTTTTGCCCTGATGTCCTCAGATTTCCCGCTGGCTGCTCCAGTGTGGGGCAGCAGTGAAACTCTTCCTGCTGTTTTCCATTTTGTGGGAAAACGCTCTTGGACTAGCTCGCCCAGTCATATCAAACCCCTGGGACGATTCATTCATCCCAAGGATCTTGACGCCCACCTCACTTGTAACCAAGTGGTGCCTCATTGCCCCCTGGTACTCCTCAGAGCTTTATGTGTTTTGGCCTTAGGGTCAAATATGGGAAAATTTTCCCCTACAATGACCAAGCCATTATTGAAATGGCTCAGGTGATAACGATTCCTGCCAGTTTAATTGATTTCCACCCCTATAAGGGGTATTTTGATCTTGTCTTCACCTGTGAAGCTGACGCCGCCACTGTGGCAACTGTGCCCCTGGTTTTCCAGGGTACCCCTCTCCCCACAATTTGAACCTGGCTCCCAACGGATACCACTTGGTTGGTTCAGTTTGCTGGTTTGCCCACCCACCTCCCCCTGAAGTGCTCCACCAGGAGCTTATGGATGGTTTGGCAGCCTATGGCTTCAACCCCATCTTGCAATTTGTTGTCCCAAATGGGGCCACACGCTTCACTGGGCCTTGGGCGTATGCCACAATTAGCCCTGAATTTGGTAAAATTCCTTGTCAATTCCCCCTTGCACCATCATTCCTTCTGCCCCTGACCATCCATTCTGGGCCCATGTCAAGGACGGGCGAATGATCTGTCCATCCTGTTTTAAGTTGAACCACTTGAAACATAAGTGCCCTTCCTTAGCTGCTTCCAATGGCTCTGATTTTTCATCCGCCAGCATTCAATCTGCTGCCCACCCTGCACCAACTTTGGTATGGGGTATGATCCTACCTTCCCCTCCCCCAAAGCCTGATGCTGCAGCTGCTCCCGCAGCCACCAATCAGCATCCACCTTGCCCCAGTGCCACAAACGCTCCCTTCAATCAAGCACCAGCTTGGACCCCAGTTTGCTCCCATGCGTCCTTCAGTGAACCAACCAAACCTTAGGAATATGCTAATTCCCCAATTCAATTCAACCAAAATCCTTGGGATCTATTGACTGAACTTGATGAGTCTGGGAATATTATTGAATAATCCACTATCCAACTTATGTGGTTTATGTATGCTGACCATGACGCTAAGCTACCCTTCATTTATTCGCCACCCAGAAAAATGTCAAAATGTTTTACAGCAACCACTAGCTGGCTTTTGAAGCAATAGCTAAGCCAGATTATCCTCTCCGAAAATCTATCACCAAATCAGTGGCGATGCTCGCAGGAGGAATCCCTCCTCCCATTATCCCCTCCACCGCCAATACGCTCCAAAAGAATATGTTGATCAAATTTCAAAAAGCTGCTAACGACGCCATCCAGAATGTGGCAGTGATTGAAATGAATCCCAAATCCAAGATTACCTGCACCAATATCGCTACATTTGTAAAGCTCCCCAATGCACACATGAAAGCTGAAACAGCTTTGATCAATTACATTGTTTCTCTTATGGTCAATCAATGTTTTCCTGCCACCCCACTCATCAAAGATTTTGCTCTACATCCCGCTGATGCCCCTACGCCCTTGCTCTCCGCTGTGGCCCATTCCCTGATTTGGGGTGAAGAGGATGCCAAAGATGAGCCCCATGATCCCCCTCCCCTTCCGCCATGATGGGATAAGCAGTTCCCACTGTCCCACATGGTTGGTTGTGTTTGCGTTTTGTGTGTCATCCACTCATTTTGGGCTAATTGTTCATTTTGTTTGGTGAGGATTTATTACGTTTGATCTTTGAGATCTGGTAATGTCCGTCCCCTGGTCAGCTTACCTTGGTTAAATAAATCTTCACACAACCACATTAGTGATTCTCCAATTTTTCTATGCATTTCAATAGTTGTATTATATCTTTGGTAATTTGACATAATCATTCTCAATCTGCTTCTTGTTTTACGTTAAGATATAATGCTGCATTAATTAGTTCACCCTCCTTGCGCTTCAAGGAGTTGACCTTTCCACATGAGCCATTTTTGATTTCTAGCTTGTTTGACCTCTTCCTTGACCTTTGTCACCTGTTCAACAAATGCAGTGAAATTAGCCTGTGATGCTGAGTTGATCGTGTTCTTGTTGATGGTTTCCAGTTATGTCCAAAGCTTTTTAGTTCATGCTTATAATACATGGTTGATACAATATTCTTATTAATTTTGAATTAAAACTCAACTATACCCTATAGTGAGCACCAGATGTTAAAAAATTTGAAGTTTTTTACTATTTTCAGATAGTAGCTTGCTTCAGCTCCCTTGTTTAATTGCTCAGATTCTTTTTATGCAAGTTGTTTGAATTGTTGATAATAAATTATGTTGGGTAAGAATAGTATGAAGACTATTGCTCTAATTGAGTTTCTTTTAGCCAAGATGATTATTAGGTCCAACGCAAAACTGGTGCTTGTCCTGATCTTAAATGGATAAGGTTTTTAAGGACGTTTTCCCTCTTTGGTAGAACTTAACCTATGATTAGTTTCAGTGGTCCTTCTCATCATGCAGAGTCCGTATAGATAAAAATAAGATAGACAAAGGATCTCTTATCATTATAACTCTATTCTCAAGTGTAAACAGTCAAAATTATTAAATTACTTAAACTGAAAGTATCTTTATTGGTAGTCTATCTATCTGCTTCATAAATAAAACCAAGGGATTTATGGGGGAATTCGGCGCCCAAATCTTCTGTTGGCGCCCCAATCAAGAATGGTAGCCTTTGTCAATGAATTAACCCTCTAGGGTTGCATGAAACGATAATCTTTCTCATTGGTTTCAAACAGATTCTCCTATCAATTTCAATGCAACTCTTCTGGGCTGAAATGAAGAGTTTCCCAATTCCTTAACTCAACCCTCATTAGGTTAACCTTATTAGGTAACAACCTGCTTAGTTAATGGGTCATTTACCTATAAAAAGCAGGTCACAATCCCTAAAAGGTTAATTGCAGGATGCTTTATCACAGGTGCATTACTCGCCCAGCAACTCATTAAAACCTTTAGTCAATTGGCTAACTAAACCTAATTGACTCCTAAAAGTTTTTGAGATAAAATGTAAAATTGAAACCTAATCACTTGTTTGTTTTCAAAGATCATCAGTAACAAAGCATTAATGATTTGGCGGATCAATACTCAGAATATTGCTAAATATTCCTTCAGAAAAATACTCCAAACAATAGTTATAATATAATCAATACTCCCACATAAACTAGTGGGATTAATACACTAGTGGACAAGCAAATGTATTATATTCAATATAGCTGGGTAATGTGATCATACTAAAATCCCAACAATCTAGTGATATATTTCCTTTGTTTTCAAGTTACACTATGCTCAATGAAGTTATATTTTGTACCTTGGCTTACCTATATTTTTAATCCAAAGAATCTATATGAGGATATAAACTATTGATGCTGCCGCATCCTTTTCATTATAATTACTTGAGTATTCTCATTTATGGTGTTTAACAATTTGGCATCTGTCAAACCTTCCTTGACACCCATACTCCACACCAAGAGCATTGTAGAGCTTTTTGAATTTAGCTTTTATGACCTTATAAGCTTTAATGTCAATATTTAAGTACTTAAAATCATGTATTAACAATTTACCTTATGTTCAAATCATTGAAAATTGATGTGAGGTATATTGTTCCATTAAATGTAGTATAACGGATTGATCTAAACAAAATAATTAAGGTTTTAAAAATTAGTTTTTTAGCTTCTGCAAGTTTTGTAGTGCATAATTATCAGTAAGAAAGAAGACTTATAGATTAAGTTCACAGTATTTACAATTAAAATTCATAAATTATCTCTATCATATGGCAACACATATATGACTTCTCAAGCGTGTTGTCATTCTGAATGTTAATCTTAAATATTATTATTGTACATGTTTAAGTGGAAGCACTATATTTTATGTAAAATTAACTTTGTGATCTACTTGAGGAAATTTAACTCTCTTTATCATTTTTTGTCCTTAGCTTTATTGGTTTAGAAATTTAAAATTATTTTTTAATACTAATCAATTTACTATGAGGGTCTGAATAGCTGTTTTTGATCTTTTTGTGCAAATTCTACCATTGATTTTCTCATTTATCTCCTCAAGATCTTTCTTGAGTAAGAGATCTCTGAACAACCTTTTTTTTGCATATAATAGACGACAGCATCATGCTAAATAGTACACTATAATACTCTAGATCACATTTTGTAGATAAATTGATTAAAGACGCAGAAAAAGGATGTCAGACTTGTGAGCCCTACTATAGAGAGTTAATAATATAAAGTACCTAATCATTAAATTGATCTCTGTGTATTAATATCCGTCAAGAAATGGTTTAATTAGTCTACCTCTATAATTAGATTATATAATTGTAACCAGGGCATGAATTTAATAACTTTGTTAGCTAACTATATCTTAGACAGGCCTCTAGTCCTTATTTTAGATACCTCTATTATATCAGAAAATATTAAAAAAACGAGGTATCAGCCATTAAAGGGACTTAAAGAGAGGCATATTGTAACCCGCTTTCAACTAACCTGATAGGATAGTGGAACCATAAGTAAAGATCTATCTAACTGGAATAATATGGGATAAATAACTTTAATATATAAATCAGGCTAGTATTAACCCATTTATTAGTATCATTAGGGGCAGAATGGTAGGTGACAAAAAACGCTTGATAAGCTTTGAATGAGCCACCCCTGTAACCACATTAAATTTGAGTTACTGGTTGTAAATAGACAATTGTACTCTTGTAATACCACGTAGAATGAGAAATTTATAATAAATAACAAGGCGATTTCCTTGTGTTGAGATTTTGCCCATATTTCCAGCTTCCTAGGTTAAAGAATCTGCTAGTCCACTAGGGGTTAAGTCCCGCTAGCAGATGGTTTTTGATATTAGATGATTTTGATACCGGTTTAATGATGCCAACGGATTTTGAAGAAATTTTCCAGATTCAGATCCAAAATAATTAATCCGTGCAAATGTCAAAGATCCCGTTGGGCAGAGTTGTCAACGAAATTGATTCATCTGATAGTTAATCATTGATTAACTATTAGATGTGCTGATTGGGATCAGTTGAGTTTCATCAATGACCAATTGGGGGTTTATTTTGGAGTTGTTAGGCGAGTGATACCGCCTGCAACTAGTAAATCAACTAGTTAGTTTGTGACCTGCCATAATGGGTAAAGAGTCCCACTACCTAATCAGGTCACTATCCAAATGTGGTTGGTTAGCCGTGATTGAGTGGATACGTTAGGGACATGCTCTCTTGCTCTTCCCTTTTTAGGTTTTTGGGATGTATGATGGAGGAATTCTTAGCCCAATGGAGAAGCCCATCGCTGGAAGAGGCTTGAAGGGAATTTAATGGCAATTGCTGCCATTTCATTACTGAGGCGCCAGCAGAGGAGTTGGGCCCCTAATTCCCCTATATACTCTATAGTTTTGTACCAATAGAGATTCTGGTTCTATTTATATTCAGTTTATTTTTGGTTTAATACAATACTATGTTGTCTCTTTTGTGTAATAAAGAGTAAGGATCAAAAATTCTTAGAAGAGAAGCAGATCTCCAGAAACTCAGCGTGACATGAACTAATTCTGAGAACCTCTGAATTTAGAGGTAGATTAAGTTTCGCCAAAAGAAGGAAGAAGTCATTATTTGTTAGTATAATCAGCATCAAGTGGAGAAATTCAATTTTAGCGTTGGACCACCTATCAGCCTGGTTTATCTAAATTTAGCTATAAATAATATTCACCATATTAATATCAATTATATACCTATATTAATTTCAATCAACGCGGATAGTGCACATAATAAAAGAACCTATGCAGTTTTCTCTGGGTCTGATATCATTGGAGCCTTAGAGCTTAAAAATTGGTGCTCAGAACGTGGGTTAGTTGAGTAAGATAAGCCAATTCTAGGATAATAGCAACCAAAATGTCATATAAGGATGACCTAAGAAAACTATGAGCGGAATTGCCAACTGTCAAAAACACTTGAATTCAGAGGATCATACTGAATTTACTGCTCTAGAGGAGAGAGTTACTAAAAAATGAAGAATGAGTAGAATAATTTAGTATTCAGCAACTATCAACTTGGCAAAATAACTTCCCTAAAGAAGAAAGAAAGATGGCTGATTAAGTAATTCTTATTCCTAAAATAGAATGCAAAGTGGTTCATGTGTGATTGTGCTTACTCAGCTCTGATATGGAACATTAAGTAAAGCAAGTTAAAGAATTTGAAAACCATAAATGTGACTGCAAACTATATGTGGCGAATGACGCCAAAGAAGATACTCTGAGAACACCAGTTAGAAGTTGGTGACTCATAAAAAACATGTTGCATGCATTCACTATTATTTCAGAGAGGACTCCCAAAAAATTATCCCTCTTGTTAATCAGGTCACCAAGCCACAAGTGGCTGTTAGAGAAAATTTGGAGAACTCAAATACACACCCAAACTACCTAATTTTTATCAGGACAAAGCACCTGCGTCCTTCCGCCTTTTTGAAATGATTATATTCAAGTATAGTAACATGCAGAAAGCAGGTACCATCATGAAATGCTTGAATACCAACTGCCAGAACTTGATGTTGCCCAATCTTGATGGAGACAACTGGTCATACTCTGAGCATAAAGCTGCTATCATGAAGGAGTTTGGAAGACCCTTTAATATGTTAAAAAGCAAATAATTTATGGAATCTGATTCCTAAAGGTAAAACCCTTAGCGAATTTCGCTGACCAATTTATCAAGGATTGTATATTTTAATTTGGGTGAAAGTACTGACCAATTTTGACATTTGGATTGCATTACAAGCGGCGCTTTGTCCCTATAACAATTTACACCAAATGATGCATTATTTGCTGGTCTTAAACTATCCACCTCACAAATAAGGGATCTTTTGAATATGTTAAGCGCCACATGTGAGGCCCTTAACCAAAGCTACAAATCTAGTCCATCCAGATATTTGAACGCCAACATATCTTCCAAATCCGATAAGGGATCTCCTAACCAAGTAGTTCTGTGGAAGAAAACTCAAGGTATAAAACAAACAGACAAAATTATTAGCCAATGCCACTAGTGTGGGGGGAGAGGCCACTTCGCTGCTCAGTGCTTCAACAAAGAGCCCAGGAGCAGATTAATGAGGTGCATGATAAGGAAGCCAAAACCATATAAGAATCAGGAAAGGGACCATTGCCTAGACATGGAACAGTCTAGAGCTGCAATTAAACCCATTATAGCTAATATAATGAAAGAAGAAACTGACATATGTGATCTGTTTATAGACGCTGATGCACTGGAACAGCTTTATTAAGTGATTAACTTAGATGTCAACACCATAACCAGAACCGTTGCAAAGGGGGTTGACCCCAAAATTATTTAAGGAGGTCGCTTGCCCTTACGCATGCCAACTAGTGGATAAGATCTGATCCACTGAGAATCCAAATGAATTGGTTAATACCAAACTAGATGAAGCGAATCTATCTATTCCTTTAAGCGCAATCAAGGAACCTTTTTCTGATTTATCAGTACAGATTATTCACACCCTTGAATCAGTGAACTATGCCACCATACACTCAGTAAACACTATTTACAATACTTTAAGTGTACATATAAAGACGTAATGGTTATTTGAGTATGGGTTCAAGCAATAGTTAACATTGGGGCGCCAATCAATTTTGTCTCAACCAAACTAGTAAAGAAGATGAATATATCTCCCAAATTAAGGCACAAAAAAGAATAAAGGACCGCAAGGCCAAATATTACCATCATCTGTGGAGTGTATAGCGCACTGTCACTCAGATTTGTGCCCCTGGTGGTATCCGCTCCTGATATTTTTTTTGTCAACCTATAACTATGATACCTTAATCAGGGCTGTGATTTTTAAAATTATGGAATCAAATGCAATTTTGAAGGTAATAAACTGACCATATTGGGCCAAACGCTGCCTCTTGTTTATCAACAGAACAGGGAAACTCAGTTTACCAAGTGTAATAACTTTATTAATTTAATATATTAAGATGGCATTGTCTTAATCCATTATCATTAGTTGGATGAAAGCGGAGGGAAATGCTGACGGAAATCATGGAAACTTGGGAAATTTCATCACAAATGAAGATAATAAATAACATACTGCTGGGATTTCAGACCATAATTGGTATGGGATTGACTATTAAAATACCAAAGCAGCTCTATGACGAGGTGTTGGGTTTTTTGCCCATATTCCCAGCTGACTAGATTACCAGTGGTCACTGGGGGATACTTCCTTATAGCGAAGTGAATTGGATACTGGTTGACCATGATTTTGGGGTAACAATGTTCAGGGGGTTTTAGGTAATTCTCCTGGGTCAGATCTGTCAGGGATTGATCTGAGTGGATGCTTAGGATCTCTTCAGGAAGAATTGCCAACAAAATAGGGGCATCAGATAGTTGACTGATGATTAACTATCAGGTGTATTGATTGGGATCGTCAGGTTTTATCAATGACCAATTGGGAATTTAAGGATCAAGTTGTGAGGCGAGTGATGCTGCCTGCAACTAGAAAATCAATCAGTTGGTTCATGACCTGCCTTAATTGGTAACAAGTCTCACTACCTAAGCAGGTCGCTTGCCAAATATGCTTGGTTCGCTGGGATTGAGAGGAAAACGTTAGGGACACATTTTTAACTCTTACCATTTTTAGGTCTTGGGGATGTCTAATAATTAAATCTTAGCCAGGATGGGGAAGACTATTGCTGATGAGACGAGGATGGTTAATTCAATGGCAATGGCTGCCATTTCATCAATGAGTTGCCAACCAAGGGTTGGGTTCCAAATTCCCACTATAAATTTCCCTAAGAATTCACTTGATAAAAACACTTTACAGGACACTTTGCCATTCTATTCTATTCTATTCTATTCTTTTTAGGGGTAATTATTGCTGTGTGCTTTAATTGGGAGACTCTTTAGAATAAAGAGTAAGGATCTGAGCGTGGATCCAGAGAAGAGAAGCTGAGTTGAATTGGGATAGCTACCAACTGTGTGTCACCAGAGAGAAGCCATAAACGAGGATCTGAGAGTGGATCAAGTTAGGCGGTATAGGGGATGAATTCCTATTGAGGACATCTTAAGTATTTTGAGGGGAGATACTGGTCAAGCGTTGGACCCGATACTAGTGCTTTATTCAACTACAGACAATAGTCTCCATACTATTATCAAATGAATACATATTACTATCAGTCAACGTGGAAAATTGCCAACACCAAACCTGTGCAGTTAATTTTTTAAGGGTTATCAGTCCAGAATAATCAAAAAAACCCTTAAATTTTAACAAGAAGTCAGCAGTCCATGGAAGAAATCCAGAGTTGAGCCTTGGGTGGCTCCTGTAATAATTATGCCATGCCATGTAGAAATCTGAGTTCTCTTGGGGAATCTGAGCAGAAACTAAGGAAGAGTTTAAAATCAAATCGTCACATTTATTCATCTAATACTGACTGTGGAACTGAGAAAATTCACAATTTTGGAACCTTGACTGAAAATGGATTTCCAGCAGGGGTCATCAAAGATATTAACTTACTAATAAACTGAGAGCAACTCAGTGATCAGATGGAAATACAGCAAGAGGATTAGCTCAAATTATTTGGAAAGTATAGTTTAATTTTCACTCAGGATGATCACAACTTAAGATGTGCAAAAATTATAATCCACAAAGTTGATACCAGGGAAAATTTACTGCTATGGATGAGACTAATCCGCCAGTCAAAATCTTCAGAGGGGTAGTGGAAGAAGAAATAAGTAAACTAGTAGAGTACAGGCTCCTAGTTCCGTTGTTGTGCCCCTGGGTGAGCCCAATCTTGACAGTAAAGAAGAAAGATGACTCTAATCAAGTAGTGATTGAGTATAAGTAAATAAATAAGATAACCAAAAAGGATTCATATCCACTACCAATGATTGACAACGCATTAGACCGCCTGGGGAAGCAAATAATTCTCCACAAGGACTTAATCTCATGGTATTGGCAAATCAATTTTCCAATGAAAAGGCCAAGAGAAGTGCAGAATAATAACCACGCAGGGGTTGTAACAACTGACCCAAATGCTATAAGGTCTCTTCAATGCACCGGCAATGTTCCAAAGGGCCATGGATGCTATACTGAATGACTTGAAGTTATCCTGTGTCATGGTATATTTGGACAATATAAATGTGCTCAGTAGGACCTTCACTAACCGCTTGTAACATTTTGAAATAGTTTTAAAGAGATTATCTGTGACCAATCTGAAGATCAGGGCAAGAAAATGCCACTTCAAGAAAGAGTTAAATTTTGGGGCTTGTCAGTAACTTCAGCGGATTGCAGACGCAATCACAGAAGTTTGAATCCATAGAGTGGATGGCTATTCCCAATGAGCGTCCAAGATATATAAGCATTTCTCAGAATGGTCAGGACTTATGACGATTCATACGTAAATGTTTCAAAGATTTCTGAGCCATATTTTTACTTACTGAAAGATCCAAAAAAGAATTTTTATGGAAAAAGAAGCTCAGGAGTCATTTGATGAGTCCACCAGTACCTGATAGATTATCTATTTTTGAAATATATTAATTTCAATTGAGAATTTATAATTCAAACCAATGCTTCATTGTTGGCATTTGATGCCATCCTGAGTCAAGTGGATGAACTTGGGGAGGAGTATCTGGAAGCTTCTGTGAGCCAAACACTATTAGCGGTGAAACAGAACTACATATTATGTGACATATTTTCCACGTGGTAATTTACGCCTGTAATTAATTCTGGGTTACATCCATGGTATGTACTTCACAGTGGTGATGGACCACTCCTTGCTGCGCTGGCTACACAACCTTGAGGAGCCAGAGGGACGTCTGGCCCGAAGGGCTTTAAAACTCCAAACTTATACCTATAAAGTAGTACACTGAGCATGAGCCTCCCATCAGAATGCGGATGGCCTATTGAGATTAACTGCAGTCCAAATGGTACACCATCATTCTGAAAAATAATTCCAGCAGATGGTCAATGGAGAGATCAGGTAAAAGCCTCGAGAAATCCAAGGTGCACTTTGAAAAGTGATGAAAAATACTGAGACCCAAAATGAACAAGTCTACATTTATTGATGTAGACAATTACTATTTCTGAAACCATCAGAATGAGCAGCAATAACACAGGTCTGCATTTTTTAGTTGCATAATGTTTTTCAAGTTTTGGTGATGGATTTCTATGTATGTTTGTGCGCTGAATCCAAAAATGACCTTAGTTTCTTTCTATCACGTCAAAAAACCTTGCAAATCGCAATTTGCCAGATGTAGTATATGTCAAAAAATCTCATAAATGTGACTTAATGACAGAGTAAAATTAGTTTGTTTCATATGAACCATATTATTTTGCAGCTTATAATAGACACAATCTAATAGAATATAGAAATACCAAAAATAAAAAACTCATGATTTTAGTTGTGTTAATTTTTTGGACCAGCTCTGGAAGTTTTGAATTACACTTCCAATGGGGTAGGTTTATCTCAAAGTTACTTGGGTGGATTCTCCAAAATGTGATAAATTAATGTAAAAGCAGGTTATATTTTGACCTAATTTTATTATCAGAAGGATGGAATTCTTTCTAGGTATCATAATGGTTCAGGATCTATTTGATCTAATTAATCACTGAGCAATCAAAACTTCTATCCCTTGATTGAGATGAGACTGATCATTCTTATTAACCTTGATAGGTTTCAATAAATTAAGCTCTCCTTCCAATAGATCTGGGGAATTGATGGAGTAGAATTTTCAGAAATGAGAGAAATTGGCGAAATCCTGACACCAGCCATGCTCTGTTTTAGGCTTTTCTGTGCATGTGCTCTTCTGGGATCATCTCAGTGCAGCATCCAGCAATAGTCTGCCATCATTGTAGTATTCCATCTTCCTTAGTAACGCTTTTCCATTTCTTTGATGTCCTGATGAAATCTCTCACCCATCCCTTCATTAACAGCACCCAAATTCTCAGGAAAGGAGTCCAATGTGAATGTAGGAAATGAACCTTTATACTCATGGAACAGCTAAATTTTGGTACTTCTGCAGCATAGTCACAAGGATATACTTGAGATTCAGATTCTTTTTATTGCCCTACACTTGTTTATTATGTCTTTAAAGGGGATTAAGGCTTCTTTTTCAGCAACTTTCATTTCTTTTTCAAAAATTTTCATCTTTGCAAATTTTTCTAATAACTAGACCCATAATGATACCCTCTTTTAGTTTTGCAGTTGATAAGATTGAAAAATTTGTTACAAATGTACTGGAAACGTTTACCATCTTCTGGTAAGGCTTTCACAAATTGCTTCATCAGCCTAATTTAATATGTAGAGGTAGAAAAGAACTTTTGCAACTCGATTAAAGGTTTTGGGGCACATTTTTATTACAGGCTTTAATGAAGCTCGTTATGGCCACTCTTTCTGTTTCCTTTGATTCTCCCTGTCTCTGCTATCCCACTCACATAAAAAACAAGGAAACTTTGTGTACCCACCTTGCTGTCTATAGATCATCAATATTACTTTGAGATCACCACAAATGATCCGCTTATAATTGTTGTACTTAATTTTCTGAAGAACAAATTTTAACTTTTTGTACCATTCTTTTAAGTGTACAGAATGCCCTATGGGTATTGATGCATAGCTGTTTCCATCGTGAAGCAGGACAACTTTAAGGCTTTGTTTCAATGAATTGATGAATAGTCTCCAATCAGTGATTTCATACGTAATGTTGAATATCAAACAGTCCAAAAACATCATTGCATAATACTAAGTCTCCTTCTTCCAAAAGTATGGAATAGAATCTTTTTCTCTGTACTGAACCAGGAACTGAAGCGCCAGCTGCAAGCAAATTCTTATCTTTAAGCTGTGAACTAAGAAATTCTGAAGCCTCTTTGGTCAGATGTAAATTGTAAATCAAATTGTTCAGTTCAGTTTTTGTGTATGGTTGTGAAGATGTCAACATAAAAACTAAAATCGTGGATATCTATATTTCTATATTCTATTATATTGTGTCTATAATAAGCTGCAAAAAAAATATAATTTATACAAAACAAACCTATTTCACTCTGTCATTAAGTCTCACATTTGTGAAAATTTTTAATATATACTACATTTGGCAAATTGCAATTTGAAAAAAATCTGACATGATGGAAAGAAACTAAGGTCATTTTTGGATTTGGCACACAAACATACATAGGAATCCATAATCAAAACTTGAAAAACATGATGTAACTAAAAATTTCAGGCCTGTGTAATCAATAAAAAATGTACTTTAAGTATGAAATAATAGCTAAAAAGTATGAATAATTGAGAAACCCTTTTTTAGTCAGCGCCATAATTCAAACTAACTTATAAATTTTGCTCATGAATATAAATTAGAGTTTCTATTGGATTAGGTTCAATTGTAAACTGTAAGCAACTAATGACACAAATTGATGAGTATAAATAGTTTCTTTTTGTTCAAATAAAATCTTTATTCAGGAGATTGCATGAGACATAGACATAAGTTCTTTAATGAAAACTAAATCTATCAGTCAATAATTCACATCATTACTAACTTTTTTATATATTAATATTCTTCAGTCAGAAGTATAATAAAGCTGCAATTTATACTTAAATTTCTGTTAAGTTGCATCTGAGCCTTCACCAAGTGTGGATATTATTTCGTTTTTTTAGTTATATTTGAGAGGAGTGGTAGCATAGTGGGGTGGTTCCTGCTCCACTCTGGGTCAGGTTTTTATTGAACAGGTTTGAAACCAGCACAGGCTAAAAATGCTTGGCATGATATCTTTGTCGAAAGGTTGACAACCTTGTTTGCTTTTTTTAATTAGTTTTGAAAGCAGATCTCTTTAAAGGCTACACAATTATTAGTTGCTTGTAGCTCCAGCCAAATCCCCTAGTGGACTTCTATCCCTAGGGCAAATCACCTGATGGAAAAGTAATTCTTGGCAAGGCAAATCTCTGCTAATAGGAAAGCATAAGCTCCAGTATAAATTAGGAAAAACTTTGAACAAAAGTGAGGATCCCTTTGTTTTCAGATTTAGGGCTAT
Source organism: Massospora cicadina (assembly GCA_022478985.1). Taxonomy (NCBI): domain Eukaryota; kingdom Fungi; phylum Entomophthoromycota; class Entomophthoromycetes; order Entomophthorales; family Entomophthoraceae; genus Massospora; species Massospora cicadina. The sequence goes on from JAKSZP010008384.1 coordinate 14,372, forward strand.
TTATAATTTAGTTGAGAATCAGGATACATAGATTATGGTAAACTTCTGGAGCAAAATGGCAAATGTGAAAAGTTCAATTAGGAACAAATGTTTCCAATTGGCTCATCAGATTTAGATGGCCCCTGACTGGCAAAATCTTTAGCAATTACCTAAGCAGATTCAGAAGGGCTTTTAGCCTTTGGCAGCTCATCCTGGGATTCATTGCACATAACAACTCCAGCTGCTTCTGTGTCAACAGTACTCCCTTATGCGGATTATATTGTATCTACCGTTCAAACTTCATTTAAGCTAGCCTGAATCCTACCATTCTTCACAATGACCCTCAAAATTTTATCAAGAAAGGACATAATTGCATTGGAACCTAGCATGGACTCAATTTACCACAGAGCCTGATTTGATGGAGCCAACTGAGTACTCTGGTACTTGATGATAAATCACTCATTATGGTCCTGACCATAGCATATCAAGTTTGTGAACTTGACCTCCTGGTCAGTGGTGATATAATACCAGATCCTCCAGCTGGTACTCAGAAAAATTTTGGTTTTTGAGAGTTGCTTCAATCTGCCTCTCATATGCTGATAGTCCACATAGACTTGGCAGCTAAGGCTGGCAGTAAAAATAATTCATCTTTCAGTCTTTGCACCATAAACTCAGTTATTTTCAGAATGGAGGTATACAATATGGGTTGGACACTTGAGGGAAAGATTGGCTCTTACCCATATAAAGCTCAAAATGGAGACATCTGGATGAACTAATGATAACTCACAAAGTATGTCAGGAGGGTCTCTGGGAGGCACTTATTCCATCAGGATGGGTCAGAGTGATCCACTTTGTGGAGGATAAGGATGAAAGTTCCATTCACTTGTTCTACTGCTCCCTTGGTAGTGGGGTGATAGGGAGCAGTGAAGGAGGGGTAAGAGCCTATCAGGGTATTGAAGCCAACAATTACTTGGGATATGAAGTTGGTGCCATTGTCAAACAGCAGAACCTTTATGCTACCATGATGGGTGAGTAACTGCTTAAGTAGAAACGAAAACCGTTGGTTTAGAAGTGGGAGAGATAAAAGAGATAGCCATATCCATTTGTGAAGTGATCAACAGCTAGTATGATATAGGTGTCCATGCATCACCATAGGTAGTGGCCCAACAACATCAATGCTGATGGTAGCATGTGAGGTGATAGGACCTACAATGTGGTGTTGCTAAGTTGGGTTAGGAGTTTTCTCATTAGAGCAATTAAGACAGCTGATAAAAGCATGTAAAAGACTTAATAAGCCTGTCCCAGTAGAATCGCTCCTATAGCCACTGATGAGTTTTACTGACGGCGCCATAGCCTACAGTCAAATGGCCCTCCAGAGCTGTCTCCATCTTAGCTGACAGGTGGACATAAAGCAACCAAAAGGTTTTAACCTGCTTGTATAACCTTCCATCTTCAATCTGGTTACACTCAGCTATCTTCTTCAAATGTTGCTAAACTGCCAGAGTCTCTTGGCTCCAGTCCTTGGACTTCCCAATAAACTCATAAATCCAATTTTCTTCAGAGGCATGAAGCATCAATATGGGTAGCCAGGATCATCTGTCAGCATTTTGGTGTATCATTGCAGCCTGGTGGACAATGGAAAGATTATAATTCTAGAGCTTGAGAGCCTAGCGTGTCAGCCATTCATCAAATTCTCCATCTGCTGTAGCCACCATAAAGATACATGGTACATAACCACTTTGAAATAGTTCTTTTACAGGAAAGGATAAATGTTCTTAATGGCAAGTAAGGCTGGTAAACATTTCCGTTAAGCAACACTGTAATTACTCTTGGGTTGAGTTAGCATTATATTGAAATACACTATATGGAGGTTAACTTGATTTGCATAAAGTTGTGCCAGAATGGCCCCCGCAGATAAATCACTGACATCAGTGAAAAAATATATGGTTTTTAATTTGGGATGGACCAACACTAGAGCAGTTGTAAGAGCTTCACAAAGTGGGGATAAATTATAAAATAATATCTGACCATTATGAGGAAAACCTGAATATCGCATAGGCTGGAAAGCTAAGTCATCCTCTCAATTGTGACCACTTTGTTTAGAAGTGGAGAATCCCTTCCCAGGTAACTTTGTGGCTAAGGAATTCCATGTCAGTTTAAAAAACTGAATTTGACAGGTTTTAACTTTAGTGAAACAGAGCAAAGGCATCCTTATACTTTCTTCAGGTGAGCAAGGTGTGGGTCAAAATTGCAGCAGAGCACAGTCACATTGCTGAGGTAAACCAGCACATTTGATATCTTTTGTCTCCTAATAAGTCATCTATCGTTTTCTGGAATGTATCCAGGGCATTGCACAGTCCCTGGGGCATTTACATTGTTTTGAACAACCCCTCACTTGCTATGAGAGCACATTTCTCCTGATCCTCCAGCGCAAGCTCAATCAGCAAAAACTACTATCAATATCTAATGTAGAGAAGAATTGAGACCCAGCCAGGAGTTGAAAAGAATATAAATACATGGTATCAGATAGCTATTCTTCTTCATTTGGTATCTAACTGCCAGTAATTCATTACCACTCAATGCCCCCCATCCTTCTTTCATATAAGCAGCATTGGTAAGCCCAGGGACTTTGTGATGGCTTGAGTAATCCAGCGTCCAAGGGCTTCTTTAGCTCCTTTGTCACCTGGGCTTCTTTAACTTTAATTTTCCAGTAGGTTCAAGTGAGGATTGGGGGTAAGTCTCCCATAAGCACTTTATTCTCTACCCCTTTCATCATTCTGAATTCATCTGAACCTTTTTGAGAATATGTCAGTATACTCCTCAAGCAACTCATCCACATTCTGTTGTTTCATTGCGGTGAGTGTTTCACCTATTTTCACTTTAACATGGGCTATGGTAATGTCCTCGTTGATCCCTAGGTCAGACAGAATCTCGTACCTGTGAATGGATTCAACTTGATCAGCGGGTAGGGTCCAAACATATGTAACATGTTGGTTTTGAGTTATTTTCAAAGGGTATTTAGTGAAGTTGGCTATCAATATGGTTAAGGGTCCCTGGTAGGCAGTGTCCAGTACCCCCATAAATGTAAGAGGCTCACAAATGGCTGGGTTAGGGTCTCCACAAATTTCTAACAAATGGTTAAGTAGTATCCTAACTTCTATTTCCATGTCCACCAGTATTTGTGATCTTGGGGGTATAACACCTTAGTTGCAGGAGTATAAAGCCATCACTTCCTGAGCCTCTGCACTATAAGGAGGAAGTTTGTTCTTGGGTTCAACCGCTCAGTACTCTAGTCACTAAATGCAGTCTAAATGATCTAGTAGACAACTACTAGGTTTATATTTTCCTTTCTCTATAGGATCATCTTTAATCACTAATGAGATGCAATAATCTAGGATAGAAAGATACAAATCCTTATGGCTGATCTTGGTGTCTATTCATAAGTAATTGGGTGCTCATGAGAAGATCATAACTGTCATTCTTTAATAAAACTTCTGAGGTTGTTACCACTAGTGATCCAAACTGAAGCGGCAGGGTTAAGTAAGCACCCAGGGCTTGGGTCTGCTGAGGCCCCACTATCCATAAACCATGATGTGATTTTGATCCAGCGCAACTTTTATCCTGTTCACCAGTCAAGAGGATTTTATCTTAATCAGCGATCCTATATTGACTATGGCCAGACTTTTCACCTTATGGACAACTACTTTGACATAGATAACCTCAGTTCCAAAATTGGAAAAAGAATATTTATTATTTTCTGGAAGAAGTGGTCCAGGAGGAGTAGAGTAAGAGGTATTCAGATTTTTATTTGAAATTATAACTCTGCGTCATCTACCTTGTTAGGTGGGGGTGGGTGCAACTCTCAGCATGAGAAATGACAGCATATGTGGCCTGAGGTGCAGGGTCATCAGAAGAGGGTACTGTAACAAAAAACCACCTATATTCCATTTGCTAGATGCCTGAGATTTAGTGGTATAAATTGATGCTAATTTGGTTCAACAGTCAAACTGGACCACTGAGGTAAGTTGTTAGGGTTGATTAATACTGACCTGTTTTTACCTTGGAAGTTTATGGTATCTTAAATGACTGAAAATGAATGCCAGATAAGCAAGGTTGCAAACCTGAAGTAACCTTGTATTTTATTTAACAAAATAAAATGGCGAGTGAGATTCCTGAAATTCCACTGGCGTTGTTAGCATAACAAGAAAAGATGGAGCAACCAGGGAGGGTTAATGCACTGGAAGCTTAAGGTTTTTATTTCATGCGACAAAACCTTTTCACGCCTGAAATTCCAGGTAAGGCATGATCAAGAAGACAAAAGGATCAAAATTCTGAACTGAGATTCAGAATGGCATGGGCTCAACCTTTTAAGGTCACCCTTTGGGGAGGGCACAACCCTGGCGTTGAGCTGACCTCAGCTGGAAATACCCCCAGGCGTTTATATTTGGGATTCATAATCTAAATTCTGAGTCAAAATGATATGAACGGTTTAACCATTTCGTCACGTCATCCCCTGATGAAAGGGAAACCCCCCAAAAGGAGAGCTCCCATGCAGGAGGCTGACGTCATGAGGGCTTCTTAGGGCAATTTACCTCGAGCATCAAGAAATTTATCTGATATAAATTTTGGATCCCTCATGGTGATGGAAACATGATAAGGACAGGTCAGGACTGGGCTTCTGGATCAGCCCACCTGACATGGGAGAGCACGCCTGGCACTTGGCTGGGATGTGCTCCCTAAAAAGGGTGCGTAATTCAGTGCAGCTTGGTGGAAACCCCTATGCAAAAGGGCTGACCATAAGGGAGGGAACCTGCTGGGCCAGGTTCCTGTGATGCCCTCTTATCTCTGATTGGGGAGACCTCATCCAAATAAAAATCCACCATCACCTTGGTTCCAGGGTTGGTCATCAGTCACCAGCTCCCTCCAATTCCGGTTACTTACAACCAGGAACTATAGTAACAATGAGGCCAGGCTAGTGGAGCTCAGAATTGGATGAAGGAGAAAAAAGGTGAGTTCAGAATTATGCAATAAATAAAACCACCAAAATTTTATTCACATGATGCCTGAGATATAGCGGAGTAAATTGAGGCTGAATTTGGTCCAACAGCTAAGTTGGACCACTGAGGTAAGTTGTTAGGGTTGGGTAATACTGACATGTTTTTACCTTGGAAGTTTATGTTATCATAAATGACTGAAAATGAATGCCAGATAAGCAAGGTTGAAAACCTGAAGTAACCTTATATTTTATTAAAAAAAAGTAAAATGGCGAGTGAGATAAGTCCTGCCATTCCACTGGCATCACGAACATAACAAAAAAAGAAAGAGCAACCAGAGGGGGCCAATGCCCTGGAAGCTCAAAGTTTTGTTCATGCAACAAAACCTTGTCACACCTGACATTCAGATAAGGCATGAGCTGAGAAGGCTAAAAGGATCAAAATTCTGAACTGAGGTTTGGAATGGCGTGTGATCGACCTTTTTAAGGTCACCCTCAGGGAGCCCATCACTGAACATACTTTAAGCTTTTTAAAGCCTAAAGAATGGCTTGGGGAGGGCATAACTATTGCTGAGCTGACCTCAGCCAGAAAATCCTTGGCATTTTGACTCAAGATTTAGAATCTGAATTCTTTTTAAAATGAGATGAACAATTTAAACGGTTTCATCACAGGTGCCTCATGCCCTAGCTGACTCTACCTTTCCCACCCCATAAGCATTTTCCTTTAACAGGTGGCCACCTAATAACTAAAAACCTGCAATAGAAGCAAGGATCACTATAAGTTTAGATCTCTGGAGCTGTCCCACAGCATGCGTAGGGGACTGGTTCCCTTGGTGGGTGCCTGATGCCCTTCCCACTCAAGTAACTCCATGATTATTCCTTAATATCAAGTGTAGATTTTTAAAGCTTTTTTGCGTTCTGAAAATAGCACAAGGGTCACACTGTGCTGGTATGTGGAGAGGACAGCGACAATGGCGTCACATAAATTGACTCAGTACATAGTGTGAGGGCTTCACTTCATAATAAAACTGCTCTGCAAAAAAAAATTTGTCTCCCCTGCTTAGACCAGATCTTCATGAATAACTGATTATGGTTGGAAAGAGAGATTACTGCCAAATTCTTTGGTGAGGGCGTCCTTTAGCTTCGCCCAGGTTGGACACTCCTTAAAGTAGGGCATCATGATTTCTTGAGCCTTACTATTGAGGAAGGTCTGCATGTGCTGACACTTTTGGTGATATGTAGCACCCTCCATCACATTCTCATACACATAAAGATACAGTCAAGAGCGTATTTGTAATGCTCAAGTTCCAATAGTGGAAGGGGGTGAGGGCCCAACCTCCTGCTACAGAACCTTTGTTGAATAAAGGTTAAACAACACACCACTTAGAAAGATGGTGCACAGAATGTCCTGAGCAAGGATGGCACGTGTCACGGGTGGGGATCCCAGACCCCATCCATTTCATCCTGGAAATGCCCACGCAGCGGCATTCCAGGCGGGCAACCTAACCAGACAGACTTAGGCACAGGCGAGGCGAACCTTTTCTCATCAAATCTCAGAAATGCCCACACGGTGGCAAACGGAGTGATGAGGCCAGACTGTCACTAGTACGAGGTCCCCTATCACAAACCCAAACCCAAAAATATCAGGTAAGCGAGGCGCGACACCTTGAAAGAACTTTATTTTTATTTAAAAATAATAAAAGACTGAACTGGAGGGGACCAAGGCCAAAACTTAGAATTCCAACTTGGAATTCAAGAAGGTCAGGTTCAACTATTATAAAGTCACTTCTGAGGAGCCACTCTGATTCATTCCTTAAGCCTGCTGAGCTTAAGGAATGGTCAGAGTGGCTCAGCTCAACCCTCCGAGTCTGACCACCCACTCCACCATACCCAACAATTCTGATTGGTTCAGTTTGAATTAACTGAACAAACCAATCGGAATGTAACGTTCAGAAATTCATCCTTTTGGATGATTTCCATTCGTTACATCGCCCCCTGCTAAAACGGCCCTCCAGGGGCAGAAAGCCGCCATTTTGGGAGGAAATCATCAGCGAGAGGTCTTCCCGGGGCGAGTCACCTCAAGCCCCAAGAAGGATCCTCTTGAGGGAAAATGGGGGGACGGAAACCGGAAACTGGGCTGTTGGAGTAAGCCCCAACAGGTAAGGACATTCATACCCAACACCTGGCCAAATCACCACCTCCCAGAGGCTACCACTAGGAATGGCCTTCCCATCCTGACTGGGAAGGCGCTTCCCCCAATGATAGCCCCAGAAGGCGCAAAAACAGCGCTGGCCATGGGCCATCCCCTTTGCGCTGTCAGGCCTGAGAATGGCCTTCCCATCCCAACCGGGAAGGCGCTTTCCTCAGTCCTGCTGGCAGTGGGTTGACCCCATGGCGCTGGTGTCAGGGCGAATATCCTCCCCTTTTGGGACTTTCCAGGGTTGAGGGAACCTGCTGGGAACAGGTGCCCTCGGACACAGCTGCTGGAATTGGCGGGAACCTGAAATTCAGCAGACCCTCAAATTTCACTGACGTCGCAGGGCTGGCCATCAGTCGCTGGGTTGGCCCAGCGCTGGTTTCCTCAACAGCTGGGACAACGGAAATCCTCTGAGGGACAGGACCACCTCCAACCAGAAGCAAAATGAAGTTGGAATAATGTCATGGGTGGGGATCCCAGACCCCATCCATTTCATCCTGGAAATGCCCACGCAGCGGCATTCCAGGCGGGCAACCTAATTAGACAGACTTAGGTACAGGCGAGGTGAACCTTTTCTCATCAAATCTCAGAAATGCCCACATGGGGGCAAACGGAGTGATGAGGCCAGATTGTCACCAATATGAGGTCCCCTACCACAAACCCAAACCTGAAAATATCAGGTAAGCGAGGCGCGACACCTTGAGAGAACTTTATTTTTATTTTAAAAATAATAAAAGACTGAACCGGAGGGGACCAAGGCCAAGACTTAGAATTCCAACTTGGAATTTGAGAAGGTCAGGTTCAACTTTTATAAATTCACTTCCAAGGAGCCTCTCCAATTCATTCCTTAAGCCTGCTGAGCTTAAGGAATGGTCAGAGTGGCTCAGCCCAACCCTCCGAGTCTGACCACCCACTCCACCATACCCAACAATTCTGATTGGTTCAGTTTGAATTAACCAAACGAACCAATCGGAATGTAACGTTTGGAAATTCATCCTTTCAGATGATTTCCATTCGTTACAGCACGCATTTGGTTAATTGAGACCTCTTGGAGGTAAGCAAACAAAACTAGATAAATGCGCATAAAATACTAAATTGAATGGGATCTTTTTAAGCCAGACGACCAATGAGGAAAGTTGGTCTTGTGGAAACATAATTAAACACTGGGGGAGAGCTATCAATTAGCAGAAATGGTTCTAAGCCTAGGTGAACCAATAGGTACATGCTACCATTAGCCTTGGTCTTGTAACTTGAGATTGTCCAAACTTGAGTTATAGATTGCAAATTGACTTGTCCTGACTTAGAATTTTTATAAACGGAATGGGTTTTGAATCCCTGTTTATCCAGTAACCTTATCAACCCATCCAAGTTGAGAACGTAGCTGGTGCATTTTAACGCTCAGGTTGTAATGCCAGACTGAGCATCACGCACATCCCCAGGACCAACCTGGTCATATGTCACCCGTACCCAGCGTTATCCAGGGTATGTTTCAAATCAGAGAGTCTTGCAGCTTGACTCTTTTGTATCAAGAGAGTGTTCTTAACTCTAGTTTCCAGCGAGGAAGTGCATGATTCACAGTTTAATGCCAGCAAACTAGACATAGTACTAAGGGAAGGATAGCCCCACAGAGGATGCATGGGCCAAAGTAACTTAGGGCGAGGTCGTTTAGCACAGTCAAGATTAATAAAGATCAAACACATAACAAGACTTGGGTGGCCCCAAAGTGGATACCATATCCAAGCGGAGATCTGGGCTGAATTGCCAGTGTATCTTGGTCTGGAGGGAACCAGGGCGGCCCAGCGGTGCATTATATACAAGATTTAAATTTGTGCAAATTATAAGGCTAACGTTGTGGTAGACCTCCTCAAGAAGGTCCGCGCACAGGTTCACCCAAGTTAAAGTGAAAAAACGTAAACTAAAAATAAGTTTTATTAATAAGAAAGACAACCAATGAAGAAGGTTGGTATTGAAGAATCATATTTAAACCAAAATGCGGGAATTATCCATTGGTGAGAGTGGTGCTAAGCCCAGGTGCACCAATAAGTGAACGCTTCTATCTGACAGGGTACTATAATTTAGAATTGTCTGAGTCAAGTAATTGGTTGAAGGCATGGCTGACCCAAGCTGGAAATATCGTAAATTGAATGGGTTTTAAGACCTCATTTAACAAGCAACCAAAGTGGACTTTAAGTATTTATCATATAGTTGGTTTGCTTTAATGCACCTGCTGTAATGCAGGGCCAAACATCTCACACATCCCCAGGACCAACCTGGACATATCTCGCCTTAACCCAGCATTAGTCCCGGGTATGTTTGAGGTCAGGAAGGCCTGCCAACCTCGTCTTTTTAGCCTCCTGATGACCATTATGATCCTTGCAGTTAGTCCCTCAATTGTGTCGTTTGGACATGACATTTTTGCCTTCTGATGTTCAGCATTGTCCTTATAGTCTGTCCCTCAATTATGTCATGTAGCCATGACAGATATGACTGATGAGTTTGGTCCAAGGCACATATTTTTTATAGGTGGGTTTGATATGCCCAACAGGATTGGGGAGAACATGAATAGCTGGAGGAGGGTACTGGTCATCCCTAGTTGACTTCATGGTTCCCAGGTTAGTTTGAGGGATAGCCTCATCAACCTGATGGCAGAAACCATCCATGCGTCTGGAAGATTAGTGTAGCAAGTATTGACATGATTGAGTGAAGCTTTAGTATTTAAAAAGTCAGCGGAGATTTTCAATCTTGGTGACCTGGCTCACCACTTTGGAGACAAACAACCTGACCATATATGGAGATCAGCGTTAAAAACTTGTCAAGGGAATCACCTTCAATGCTCATCCACACTCCTTGAGCCACCTTTAGCAGCTGTTGTTTGAGGGTGCTACTTTGAGCTTTTTATTTTTCATCTGAAGATGGTTTATTAATCAAAAAATATTCTATTCCATTATGGTAGGGCTGCAGTTGCTGGGCTTATTTATGTGAATATATATCTATACCAGGTAGCCTTGGAAGGGATCTGGCAAGGAGCATCTTTTTTGAGTTTTTAGTTAAATTTGTAGGCAGAGCCATTTAAAGGCTACGCAGCTATTAGTTGCGTGTAGCTCTAGCTAAATCACATAGTAGGATTTTGTCCTTAGGGCAAGTCACTTAACAGAAAAGTAATTTTTGGCAAGGCAAATCTCTAATAATAGGAAAGCAAAATCTCTAGTATTAACTAGGAAAAACTTTGAACAAAGTGAGGATCCCTTTATTTTCAGATTTAGGATTATTTATATAATTTAGTTGAGGTTTGGGATTTTATAGAATATGGCAATTTCAAGAAAAACTTCAGAAAGCAAAGGTTTTTGGGCACTATTGTTCCCAATTGGTTCAGAAGATTTAGATAACCCCCAACTGGAAAGATCTTTAAAAAATACCTCAGCTGATTTAGGAGGGATTTGAGCCTTCAGAAGCTCATCTTAGGATTCATTGCTAATGGTGATTCTAGCTGCTTCCAAATCAATGATATGCCCTTGAGTGGATTGTATTGTATCTGCCACTTGAAATTCATTTAAGCTAGCCCAAATCCTGTCATTCCAGACAGATGTATATTGCTTTATTGTAGTATATTTATTTTATGTGATCCACAAAGTATAATCAGTTCTTACCATTATACTATCTTGTGTTATGTAAATATGCATATTAGGTTTTAATGGTTGACTCAAAAATAGACCCTTTGAGAAAAGCATCAATTCTGATAGATTACTCTCAATTGATAAATCCTTTATCCTTCTCAATTTATCTGCATAATCTGATAGTTAGATTCACCTTATAACCGCTTTGATTGCATCTGAAGTAACCCAAATTATTGTAGCTAATAATAGCTATGATATTTTCATATTATCGCCTATTATGGGTCCACTTGGGTGTAAAGTGGTCTCACGGCATTAACTAAATTGCACCTCCTAAATTAGTGCGCTAATCTCAATGCACTAAGGCGGAATTTTGGATTCATATAATGAAATCATTTTATTAAGCGCTTAAAAATAGATGTCCCAATTAAGGGCGTACTTAGTTCTATTGAGAGGCCTGCTAACGTCCCAATTAGGGGTGCGTCATCTTTATTGTTCATATATATTATTATCCCCATTTATTGTTATTCATTGAGTTATGATGTAGCTCTAATTGGGAAGATTTTAGTGTTGAGTTCACAACCAAAATCATCCCAATTATGAAAGTAAAATTGCCTGCAATTAGGCTGAAACAATTGTTATTTTTAGTTAATTCATGGGCTGAATTGACTTGGGGATATCTTATGATTATTTTCATGACCAGCAGAGGATTGGCATAATATGAATGAACTCATCTAATAGATGAGTTTGGCCAGGAGATGCCCAAGAGGTATATAATACCAGCACCTGGCTGATTTTTAAAACATCATCATTTATTATTTAAATATTGATTATTAATAACTACTTTCTCTTAGTTTATTAATTATTGTTGTCCATCTGTCATCTATCTAATATTTGTATCTGTTGCCTTTGCATCTATATATTAGGTAGTTGTGTGCATTTATACTTCATAAAGAGAAGTACTCAATCTACCTGCCAGATAAGTAGTCCCAATTATAGAGGAATAATTTCCTAATTTTGTATGAAGACATAAGGTCTTGTAATTGTTGTTTCCAGCAGACGAAAGAATGGTGAGCATACCGGAGTTACTTGGCTATTATTGAGGACTATTGGAGAATCTACTTCTCAATTATGAGCAGAAGTTTCATTTGAAAAGTGAGTATTTATCCTCAAATTCATTGTTAAGTCATTTTAGCTTGTACCATCGGCTTAAACTTAACATTTTTGTGCTCACTCAAAAAATACAACTGCCTAATATGAACATGGATGATCAGATTTCTAAATTTGCTAGAAAGTACAGTGACAACGAGATGGAAACACCGATTTTCAGTTTATTAAACATTTTACATCAAATCATTCTGACAATGAGGAGGGAATGAGTACTCATTAGAACTGATATTGACTGGAACAGGTCCAACATTACCTTCTAATCCTGCCAAGTTTACTCATGCCAACATCAAGGAAATGTTGGAAACCTTTTCTGAGGTTACCAGGTTGGTTCTTCAATAAATAACCTGAGCTTTGGTCTATTTAATTATATGAAGGACCAAGCCCTAAAGAACGAAATTTATCAAAAGTACAGAGAAGCCACCATGGCTGCTTTGGCCTGAAGACTTCAAGAGAATCAGGCTAACACATATGAATATATGGTCAGTTTTGTACAACCATCTATTAATCATGCTCAACGCATTTTTGCACGCCAAAATCTTGAGCTTCCCACCTCCACCATATCAAGATGAGGAACGGTCAGCCCAATATTGCCTGTTAGAGAAGCTGGATACTTGCTTTGAAGAAGTGCGCAAAGCAATTGTTTCAAACACTGGAGCTGCAGCAGAAGCTCATGGTCAAATTGATGAGTTGGTATCTCAGCTTAACATAGTCATCCCAAAAAAAGCAACATAAGTGCTAAATTATTTGGGATTCTCAAGTCAGTGAAATGGGATATTACCAACCACTGCATCAGACTTGAGATGCAGTATCATTACATAGCATCCAATATGGAAAATCTTCTACAACAGGGTCATAATTCAAGAAAAACCCTTTGAGAGTCAGAAGGAAAATATTTCAGATTGGAAGATTATATTTGGAATGAATTTGCAGCTACTCAGAGGGATATCGAGGCATTGGCCCAGTTACCTCTTGCTACAGTAGAATAACTGGACAATTCAGATATTAAGGCCAAATTAGCCAACATGTGATCAACTATTTTTGAACTCTGTACTTCTAATACAATCTTATTTGATGAGAAAAATAATATGGAGAGTCAACTGTCGCTTGCTAATACCAGAATGATGAAATTGTCAGAAAAAATGAAAGCACTTTCAGCCTGACAGATATTAGCTAAAGCAGATATGTCTCAAGTTAACAAGGAGATGGAGAATCTTAAAATTAATAGTTGCAAGTGTGCGACCAATCTTGGGGGAGGGGATGATGAAGATGCAGCCCCAAAGGCATGCCAGGTTGTTCTTAAGAAGACGCGTCAATCCCAATTTCAAAAACAGAGTCAAGAAAATCTGATGATTATTATAAGGCTGATGAAGACTAAGGAACGGATGTATCAAATACACGAAATATTCCGCATGTACTGACCTCTATGCCCATTCCAAGCCGCTCACAACATCCTATTCTGCCTGAAGTTTCTCCAAGTCAGTTAAACTTAAGAAGATAAACTGCCTCTCCTGTTAGGGAATCAGGCATAGATGACTTCACCCCACTTAAATGCTGAGATTCAATAAAGAAGGCAATGTATACTCCTTTTTAAAGCTTATTGAGAAGGCCAAGAGGAGCGTCTGATCATGCAAAAGCAACAGCCCTCATCAATTGTTTGGATTTGCACAGCATAGACCTCGTAATGCCCTATTTAGGGGAAGATTGGTTCTACAATGAGGCCAGACAGGCTGTCATTAAGGAATTCAGTGGGCCCAAAAAGCTGTCAACCCAAAAGATGGAGCTCTTGAATATTGAGTTCAGATTAATGAGTCCATAAATGACTTTTCCAACCGATTTTGTCATGAAGCTCAAGTGCTCCTTGGATCAAATATTATGACCATATATGGTGCATTAATTGCCATGGAACATTTTGTGCAGCCCTATTATGATTTGGAATGAGTAATAATTCCTGCCTTTAATTGCAATATGGAATACATAGACTTGTGGATTACTTACACCATTGTGCAAGAATATTTGAGGCGCCAAATCAGCCAAACAATCCGCAATGGGTGCGTCCTCAACAGAGAAATAGTAGTCCCAGTCAAAATCAAGAGAGAAATGGGACCTCTAAGGAGCAGAAACCTGACCGTCCCAAATCTAATGCCATCACTTGCCATTGTTGCAGTAGAAAAGAGCACTTTTCCAATAAGTGTTATACCCAAATGGACGTAAAATCAGGAGTTAATGTGGCATATAAAGTTGAAAAGGACTCATAATTGGGAAGAGGGCAGGTGGAGTAGAGGCGGAATGCTCTACTACCACCCATCATAACAAAAAAATCCTCTCAATCCTGGCAAACTTTTTGTGTTTAATTCAATTAACAAAGATTCCTTACATCTTATTATGGCTGACGATGTACATATAGTCACAACCAGATCCTGAAAAGGCCATAAATCAGGTTAAGCTTCAGAAGAAGCCCTAATAGAGGTGGCTAAACCATATGATAAGCAAATTATGGACCACAGCCTTGATCCTTATACTACTCGCTCTTGTGATCTGCCCTCTTTAAAAGATGTACAGGTTGCAATCACCATGCAGACTCTGGCGGAAAACTTCCCTGAAATATGTTCTTGTCTAAAATTACACTTGGAGTCAGATAACGCCAAATCTATTCACCTAATAAACACTTATGAACCATACTCTGAGTGTACCTATGCTAATATTGCTGTCAATAAGGTCCGTGTTCAGGCTATTATTGATAGTGGTGCTCCTTTAAATATCGTCAGCACTAAGTTGGTGAAGAAGTTGGGAATAGCTCTGGATGTGGCCCATGATCAAGAATATGGCACTGCGGGAACACATACCACCAGAGCTCTTGGGGCATATAGTGCCTTACCTATAAGGTTTGGGTCAATAGTAGTATCCGCTCCGGATATAGTCTTGCCTAATCAGAACTACAGGGTCCTTATTGGCACTAATTTTATGAGAAGATATGGAGTGGTTACTAGTCATAAGGATGACACCTTAACCATCCTGAACCAAACCATCTTGATTTACTATACAGAAAATGCAAAATTGGGACTAAAGAAGCCTAATCTGTTTATTAATTTGGCCTATCAAGATGGAATAATCCCTATTGAATACCATAAATCGAAGCACCGTGTCAAGTCCCTGCCAACACAAATCCACGAGTCTAAGGGAATACCCCTCCGAGAAAACAGGGAGCTAACTCTGGACTCTGGAATGCAAGCAGTAGTCCCAACTGGGCTAACAATTCAAATCCCAGAAGGGCATTATGGTGAAATTTTCAATCTTGGTCCTGACCTCAACTCAAACCTGATGTGGCGCCTGGGATAATTATTCCCAGACATCAAGAAATTAGTGTCCTCTGTGCAAACATGCAGAATCAGCCAATTTTTATCAAAAGGCACCAGGTGGTTGCTTATCTCCATCTGATTCCTAACACAGAGATTGAATCTTTCCATGATTTTGGAACCCTGGATGAGCTAGGGCTTTCCAATGATGAGTTGGATTATGTGTATAATGTCATACCTGTGGCCAATTTAGGGGAACTAAATGATCAGGAAAGGACTGAGTCCAAGGATTATTTGAGAAATACAATGAGATATTTGCCAAGGACGGTTTTGACCTGGGATGTGTGAGAGGAGTAAACCCATATGATAGATACTGGGGACCATTTACTATTTTAATTAAGGCTGATTAGGCGTTCAAAAACTGCTGAAGAGGTTGTGTCAAAGGAAATTAAGAAACTTCTTGACCGCGGTATGTTAATAACATCTAAGAGTCTATGGGCTGCCTAATTCTCATTGTAAAAAAGAAAGATGGGAGCAACAGGGTTGTTATTGACTACCAGAAGCTTAACAACATTACAAAAAAGATTCCTATCCTCTCCAGCGTATTGGCAATTCCCTAGACAGGCTTGGAGGTGCCAAGTTCTTCTCAGCGATGGATTTAATTAGTGGGCATTGGCAAATTGATCTGCCTAAAGCTGAGTAAGAAAAGTGCGCCACTATTACCCAAGAAGGGCTATTTCAACTAACGCGGATGCCCCAAGGACTCTGTAATGCTCCATCAACCTTCCAGAGTTTGATGGACACTATACTGGGTGATCTTAAATTGCCATATGTACTAGTATACCTAGACGATATAAACGTAATCAGCCGTACCTTTGATGAACATTTGTAACACCTGGAAGAGGTTTCCAAGAGGTTAGCGGCTGCAAACTTGAAGGTCAAGCCCTGGAAATGTCAATTCTTTAATGACCAGCTGGAATACCTTGGGTTTTTAATTGATAAAGAAGGTCTTTGGCCACAACTGGCCAAATTGGAAGCAATATCTATAATGAAGAGGCCCAAATCCAAGCGGGATATTCAAGTATTTTTGGGCATGATTGGGTATTATCGCCAATTTATTGCCAACTTTGCTCAAATTGGAAAACCCTTGTTTTATCTACTTAAGGATAAGGTCTCATTTGAGTGGAATTTGAGCTTCCAGGAGGCATTTGACCAGCTTTATTCGGCCCTATTAGTCGCACCAGTGTTGCGCTATCCTGATTTGACCAGTAGTTTATTGTTCAGACTGATGCGTCATTAATGGCAATTGGAGCCGTTTTGTCCCAAGTTGGGGAAGATGGCGAAGATGGCGAAGAACACACAGTAGCCTATGCTAGTCGGACCCTAAATGCCCATGAAATAAATTATACTGTGACAGAAAGGTAATGTTTGGCAGTTATTTATGCCTATAAACAATTCTGAGTATATCTTTATAGATGCATTTTACCGTGGTTACTGATCACACATCCCTAATCTGGCTTAATAACTTGAAGGAGCCAGAAGGACGTTTGGCTTGATGGGCACTTAAGCTGCAGGCTTATGTCTATACCATCAAGCACCAGGCTGGTGCTAAGCATCAGAATTCTGATTGTTTGTCTCGTCTGTCCATTGTGGCAACCCTCTGCCAGTCTGCGGATGTTTTATTTCAGAAAATGGTTAGTGGAGTTTTTGCCAATGAGCCCAAACCAGTGCAGAAAATTCTCTCCAAATTAAGAATGGACACCTACACTAAAAAGGAGTCTTATTTAAGGTGATTGATGGGAAGAAATATATATTTCCACGTCCCTCAGCCTGAGCAGATTAATTTTGGCTGCTCATAAGACCACCAGCCATGGAGGCTTTAAGAAAACAAAGGAGCAGCTCAAGTAAAATTACTTTTTGGGAATCTACGCACTTTGACATCCATGAAACTTTGAGCTGTTGCCAAGAGTGCCAAGGGGAAAAGCCCTTTTGAAAAGCTATTATGTATCAGCTTGTTTGGCCCAAATTTGTTTGGCACACTATATCCAAAGATGTGGTTGGATTTCTCCCGATTAGCAATGTGAAAGCCAAATATTATTATAGCAATTGATCACTTGATGAAATGGGTTAAAGCCAGGGCTATTTGGGACTTAGGAGCCTCAACAACTGCTAAATTCATATTGGAGCAAGTTATTCATTGGCACAGATTTCCTCAATTCATACTAATGGATAATGGCACAAATTTCACCATGGTTATTCTCCAGAAGCTCAATGAATTAATGGGGGTGCGTGGTGTTCAGTCAACTCTATACCACCCAGAAACAAATGGTGCAGTGGAATGAGTTAACGGAACACTTGTCAATATCCTAAGAAAACTGACTTCTCAGAAGCCCTCCAAATGGAGTACATTCCTCAGTTCAGCCATTTTTGCTTACAACATCTCTTACCATTCAGACACAAAGATGTCTCCTTTCCAACTCTATATGGGAAGCACCCAGCCTTACTGCCATTGTTGTATTTCTTGCTACAAGAACCCAAAGAATTGAGTTATTCTCAGTATTTTGAAAAGCTTGTAGAAACCCTAATTAAACTGCAAGCTTAGGCTTTTGATAATAACTTCAAACTTTGTAAGGCCTGACATGAAAAAGATCAAAAAAATAGATACAATCTTCCCAAATTTGCTGTGGGAGATGAGGTATTATTTTGTAATACCCATGGTTTGGGTGAACCCACAAGTTAAATCACATTTGGGTTGGCCCATTTGATGTTATAGAAAAGACTTTGAACTTCTCCTACACTATTAAGGAAAAAATTTTGGGGCATGTCTATAATTGAGTTCATGCTAAATTCTTAAGAAAGTTTAGGAAGAGGACTGATTAGAAGAGAAGAAATCAAACATAAGTATATATAATTATACAAAATAATCAATATGGGAAAAATATTATTATAAATATATAATAATAGTAAAAGAAAAAAATATCTATACATCTATATACATAGTAAAAAATAAATAAGATTATATTACAAGTAATAAGAAAATGGTAAATTTTAATGAATAAAAATTTTATTTCATACTTCTTTCCACTTGGTATAACTCTCTGAGCAAAATTACACAAATTAATAAAACAAATCAAATTCACCCATTGTATTTTTCTCTGATGTCCTCAGATTCTCCACTGGCTGCTCCAGTGTGGGGCAGCGGCAAAACTCCCCCACCGTTTTCTGTCTGGCAGGAAAATGCACTAGGACTGGTTCACCCAGTCATTCCAAACCCATGGGACGATTCATTCCTCCTAAGGACCTTGATGCCCACCTTGCTCATACCCAAGCGGTACCTCACTGCCCCCTGGGGCTCCCCCAGAGCAACATGCGCTACAGCCTAAGGGTCAACTATGGGAAACTATTCCCATACCATGACCAAGCCATTATTGAAATGGCACAGGCGGTGATGACACCCGCCAGATTTATAAATTTCTGCCCCTAAAAGGGGTATTTTGACCTTGGCTTCACCTGTGAAGCCAACGCTGCCACTGCAGCAACTGTGCCCCTGGTATTCCAAGGCACCCCTCTCCCCACAACTTGGACCCAGCTCCCAGCGGACTCACTTTGGTGGTTCAGTTTGCAGGTTTGCCCACCCACCTTCCCCCTGAAGTGATCCACCAGGAGCTGATGGACATTTTGGAAGCCTATGGCTCCAACCCCATCTTACAACTTGTGGTCCCAAATGGGGCCACATGACTCGCTGGGCCTCAGGTATATGCCACAATCAGCCCTGAATGTAATAAAAATTTTTGTCAATTCTGCCATGCATCGTTATACCATCAGCACCTGACCATCTGTTTTGGGCCCGCTTCAAAGGTGGGCGGACGATCTGTCCATAATGTTTTGAGTTGGACCACTCAAAATGTAAGTGCCCCTCCTTAACCACTTCTGACAGATCAGATGACTCGTCCGCCAACCTCCAATCCTCTGCCCACCCTGTACAAGTTCCAGTATGGGGCTCAATCCTACCTCCCCCACCCTCAAAACTGGAAGCTGCAGCTGCACCTGCAGCCACCAATCAGCCTTCCCCTCGCCTCAATGCCACAAATAATTCCTCCAATCAAGCATTGGATTGGATCCCAGTTCAATCCCACGCTTTCTAAAATGAATCAACCAAACCTCAACCGTATGCTGATTCCCCAATCCAATTCAAACAAAACTCATGGGAATTATTGGCTGAAATTGACAAATCAGGTAAGTTCATTAAATAAACATCTCTGCAAATTGAGCAGTTCATTAATGCAGAATGGGACGCCAGATACCCCCTCAATTATATACCCCACAGCCAAATGCTGAATTGTTTTGCAGTGATCACCAGCTTGCAGTTGAAGCAGCTGCAACACCAGATTGTTGTCCCCTTTGTAAAGCTGTCACTAAATCAGTAGCGATGCTCACAGGAGGAATTCCACCTCCTCTTATCCCTGCAACCCTCACCCAAAAAAGTAAAAGCACAGTGAACCAGCTACATAAAAACGTCAATGATGCTATCCAGAACGTGGCAACTATAGCACGGAATCCAAAAGCAAAAATAACCTGAACCAACAAAGCCATGTTCATTAAACTCCCAGACGCCCGCATCAAAGCTGAAAAAGCTTTACCTGAATATCTCAGTGTCATTTACCTAGCTGTAAATTTCCATGAAATCCCAATTATTAGAGATATTGAACCCCATGCCGCAGATGCCCCAACGCCATTACTGTCTGCCGTGAATGCACTCTACTATGAGAGGAAGAAGCTGCTGCCAAAGATGCTGCAAAAAGATGAGCCCTCTGACCCCCCTCCCCTTCCGCCATGGAGGGATAAGCGGTTTCCACTGCCCACCTGGTTGGTTTTTTTTAAAGCATTTCACTCAATCTGCTCATTAGGGCGTTTTGTTTGAATCAATTAGTTATGTTAGTTTTTAGTTTAGTTTAAGTTTTGGTAATGTCTGTCCCCTGGTCAGCTTGCCTCAAATAGATAAAAAAATTTTATTCCTATACTTCAAGGAGGGGAGGTAGCTCAGAACCTGATCCTTCATCTTCATGCGCTAATTCAGACCAATCTAGTTGCTGGGTGACAAGGAAAAGGGTTATAGTGGCATAAAGCCAGATGTGCTGCATACTTGTTGTAGATGACTCCCAGAGAACAATTGAGATAGGAGGTATGAAACTGTTGATAGTTATCCAATTGAGCCCACAATCAGGTGGAAAACAAGCGCCCAGGACCAGACAGTCAACCAAGAAATCAGTCCAGTATTGATATATCTCCGGTATTGACAGTTAAACACAATACTTGGGTTTTCTACCACTCAATAAGAGAGGGAACATGCAAAAGCTGACCTGAGGGCATCCGGTCATGGAAGATATGCATAAGGTGGCCGAGTAAGGCTATTCTAGGAAGGTATTTGTCAGCGTTATCCTGATGAAGGGCATCAAAAGCTGCCCAAACAGCCAAGTGAAAGCAAACATCTTGAACATCATGAGTGTTCAGGCCTAAGGAGGAAGCAAAATTGGGCCAATTTTCTAGTGTCATGGACCAGAGAAACCAAGGGCCTCCTCCACAAAGCTGTTGACCTGAACAAAGTCTTGAGGTCAGATGGTGGGATCCTCAGCAAGCAAAAGACAAATGGGGTTATAAAGCTGATCATATTCAGCCCACATTTCATTGAGAGGCTGACCCTGAAAAGAATAGTTGGATGACCCCAGCACCATACTATAATTCTGAGCCATCAGGAAATGGCTGAGTGCAAAGATAAAATCCACCATAAGATTGCCATCCTGATAAATTAGTTGAATCAAAATAGGTTGGCTCCCTGGGATTGAAAGAATGCTCAAAGTTGTCTGCTGAGACAATTGTTAAAGCATGCGACCAAAGTTCATACCCTTTCAATCCTCAAGTAGTATCTATAACTGAGACAACCTCTTCTTTGATGATGGTCACAGGCTGAGTTAATGACATAACTGTTGGTGCTCAAAATAAGTTGCCCCAATTCTGCTGCTCAGAGAGAGCCTGAGAACATATGCATACACATAGTTCTGCTCAATTGATTAAATTGATGCCGCTGCTCAGGTTCAAGGGAATTGACAAAATTACAATAAGCAGAGGAAGAGCTGTTTTTAGACATTGAAGATGAATTCAGGAAAACTCAGGGTTGATATTCCAGTCAAGTGGGGGGAAATGTTTGATTTTGATAGTTGACTCAAAAATAAACCCTTTGAGAAAAGCATTGATTTCTGATAGATTACTCCCATTGATGGATCCTTTGATCATTCCCAATTTATCTGCATAATCTGATAAATCAGATTCACCTCATAACCACTTTGATTGTATCTGAAGTAACCCAATTATTGTAGCTAATAATAGCTATGATATAATCACATTATGATCAATTATGGGTCCACTTGGGTGTAAAGTGGTCTCATGGCATTAACTAAATTGCACCTCCTAAATTAGTGCACTGATCTTAATGTACTAAGTTGTACTTTTGGGTTTGATTAATGATATTGATTTAATAAGCACTTAAATATAGATTTCCCAATTAAGGGCATACTTAGTGCTATTGAGAGGCCTGATAATGTCCCAATTAGGGGTACATCATCTTTATCATTCATATATATTATTATCCCCATTTATTATTATTTGTCAAGTTATGATGTAGCTCTAATTGGGAAGATTTTAGTGTTGAGTTCACAACCAAAATCATCCCAATTATGAAAGTAAAATTGCCTGCAATTAGGCTGAAACAATTATTATTTTTAGTTAATTCATGGGCTAAATTGACTTGGGGATATCTTATGATTGTTTTCATGACCAGTAGAGGATTGGCATAATATGAATGAACTCATCTAATAGATGAGTTTGGCCAGGAGATGCCCAAGAGGTATATAATACCAGCACCTGGCTGATTAATAAAATATCATCATTTATTATTTAACTATTGATTATTAATAACTACTTTCTCTTAGTTTATTAATTATTGTTGTCCATCTGTCATCTATATAATATTTGTATCTGTTGCCTTTGCATCTATATTAGATAGCTGTGTGTGTTTATACTTCCCAAAGAGAAGTACTCAGTTTACCTGCCAGTTAAGTAGTCCTGATTATAGAGGAATAATTTCCTAATTTTGTACAAAGACAGAAGGTCTTGTAATTGTTGTTACCAGTAGACTTAAGAATGGTGAGCATACCAGAGTTACTTAGCTATTATTAAGGATTATTGGAGAATCTACTTCCTGATTATAAGCAGGAGTTTCATTTGAAAAGTATGTATTTATCCTCAAATTCATTGTTAAGTCACTCTATCTTGTACCATTGACTAAAATTTAACAATGTATATTTGTGCTATCAATATGTAGTAATTGTATTTATATCTCTTCTATATTGCAGGTTAGATATCATAAAGAGAGGACCTCAGTTTAGTGCAGTCTCTTAGTGTAGTGGTTGTTGATGACTGTTTTCATTTGTTATTGTTTATTGCTTGTGATCACTTTAATGTGGTATCTTTTATGGTCATTCATTCCACAGATACTTTTATCTCTAGTGGTGTGTGCATGAGTCTGTATATAGTCAAGTGTGTGGTAGTTTTTGTGAAGGGGATTGTGTAAACCAGTCTGTGCTGTGGTATATAGTAACAGCCATCTTGAATGTGTTCCATAGATTTGATAAGATAAATACTAATTAATTATTGATGACCACCTGCAACCTAGCCATAAAAGATTCTACTTGAGGCCTGTAAAAGGTTATATAAACTTATACCATTCTCATCAACAAACAGATGTGATTTGAGCAATTTAATAATAGGTGTGACTGTCACGTTGTTTGTGTAATAATCAACTTTGAAAAACACACTAAAAAGTATATACATGATCATCTATAATATATATTCAGCATTGTGCGTTCTTAGTTGCTTACAGTTTACACTTGGATCCAATTCAATATAAGCTCAAATTTGTATATGTGAGCAAAATTCTATAAGTCAGTTTGGAACACAGCCCTAACTTCAAAAATGGTTTTATCAATTATTTGTACTTATCATTTATTTCATACTTTTTAGTGTTTTTAGAACTTATTTTATACTTTTTAGTACATTTGTTATCAATTATTTTATACTTTTTAGTGTTTTTTGAAGTCGGTTCTTTTTTCCCAAACTTTATATATATAGATAGATTTTTTAGCTAGATGCTATAGAAATAATGCATTCAGATATCAAAAAATGAAGAATTTATACTAAGAAAATATATCTCTAGTGACGACTTTGATTTTTCAAGTGAGATATATAAAACAAATAAACACATCAGAGAGCTAAATCGATTAATGATCGCGTTCTTTTCAAGTGCATCAGTATTTAAGAGCACCTTTTAAATAGAAGTTTCATTATTGCAGTAGATTTTTTTATTGACTGATAGCAGCGTGTGCACCAAATAATACAGAACTAAAAGCCTGACTCGATCAATGGATCAATGGCTCATTCAGAAACCAGCCTAATTTAAAATCGGTCTAATATGGAAGGAATTTTGTGGTCATACTCATGTTTTTTTATCTGAAATTCGAATCAATTTTCTGCTCAAAATTCAGAAATTGGTCGTTCATGGCCAAAATTCACGAATTGCTGATGGTTAATTTGGCTTTAAGTAAACGTTGGGTATAAGACACCTTTACCCTTTGAACTTGTTGCTTCCATTCGAAATTTGTTGAAAACTTAGGTAAGTAATATGAGGTTGCCTGGGCCCTTTAGGAAGATAGTACTGAGTTTTAATGGCGATAAGAGAAAGCGAATTTTTTATTCCCTGAGTCAAGTTTTGATCCGTTATTCAGTTTAAATAATTTCGTGCTCTAAATTGCTACCGTGTTTTCTTGTGAGTATATCAGTCAGAACACAGTGAAATTTTCAAGTCTTTCAGAAATATTTAAGATCGAAGATTGAGTCCGCTCAAGATGCTTTTTATCAGTGTTGTTTGAGGAGTAGAATGAACTTTTGCTTATTTCAGTCCCTAATCGCTCTTTTTTCTCCAGCTAAAGTGGTTTTATTTGACAGCAATTCAGCTTTACTTTAAAGGTGAGATTTGTATTTCCCTTTTTATTCACTTTGCTCTGTCTTGACATAAAACTGCGCTCTCGCTCTATAAATTATTTGTTAAATCGTAACTAACTTATTTCTTCAGTATTGTTTACGAAATGGATGCCCCTATGATGGATTACGTAAGTTTATCTTGTGCGATATCTAATTTTATAGGAACGTGAGCCGGATCACAGAGGTCGTGCTCCTTACCGCGGCTCCCGTCATCGTGACGAGACTCGTGGCTATAGCCGCTCAAGAAGCCCTAGTGATTCTCGTGACAGACATAGAAGGTTTTAATTGCATTGTGATTTTCTAATTAAGTTGTAGCTCACGTCGTCGAAGCCGATCCCGTTCTTACGAGCGTGAAAGAGATTATTACCCTCGCTATCGTCGTGAGGGAAGGCACCGTGATCGTCCTATGAGGGTATTCGGTTATTGATTATTTTAATGCGCTGTTAGGATAATCCCCCTCCTTCTGAGGTTCTTGGGGTCTTTGGTCTTAGCTCCTTTACTCGCGAGTCTGATTTAGAGAAGTTGTTTAGCGAGTATGGACGCGTTGAGCAGGTCAGAATTATTTATGATCGAAGAGTAAGCTGTTATAAGTTGGCTACTCTAACATTTTAGACTGACGTATCTAGAGGCTTCGGGTTTATTAATTTTACGAATGTTCAAGATGCGACTGTAGCTAAACAAAAGCTTGATGGTTTGGTAAGTTAGCGTGCCCGTATCTTTAATAAAGATAAGCGCTTGCATGACCGCTGCATTCGTGTTGATTACTCCATCACACAACGTGCGCACAGCCCCACTCCAGGTGCATACTATGGTGATCGTCGCCCGCCTCTCCGTAACAGCTCTCGTCGCTCACGCTCTCCTGCTTATGACAGCCGTCGCCAACGTTCTGACTATGGTTATTCCCGCTAGTCCTTCTTTGCCGCCTTATTTCGTATTTGATGCTTGCTTCCCTAGTTTGCTGAAAGGCGCTTTTTATAAACCTCACGCAAATTATATTCTAGTGTTTTTTTGCAACTCAAACAGTCAAAATGAAACATTTATTGCTTATTATTTATGAGTGTTTTATCTTAATTATTTTTAGACATATTGAGCTTTTGTAACGTGTTATTGATTTGCACAGCTGTCCCCTTAGCTGTTTGCCACAATTAAAATTTAAAATTTTTTATCTGTGCAAACATTAATAGTTGCTTGCTCTAATTTAGGCTGGACTAAAATATTTTTATTGGCCTATTAATCTTTGCCATTTGTTGATTAATTTTTCTAATTTGTCTTAGAATTTTACCTTTGTTCTTTAGGCAAGGTATCTGCACAATACAGCTAATCAAAATAATGATCACAATGAAATGTCTTTAGAATTAGAATATTAACTAATGCTTTAAGTTGACGTCACATCATAACATACAAAAGTAAAGCTTGCTAGATGTAGCATGCTAAAGAATAATGGTTTTGATACAATGAGTGCTTCTAAAAACTAACATAACTAACAGCTTTTATTATGGTAACTATAGGCTATACGTTAGCCCCAATATTAATAGTGAGTTTTGATTTTGATTATAAAAGTGGGGCTTTCTTATCATACTCTACAAATATCACAAAACAAACAATTTATGATAATAATTATACTATTTTTATACTAGATTATTTTTGTTTATTAGGTTGAAAAGGTGAGCTTATATATCATATTCTAAATTTTATTCGAGGTGGGCCGACCGGGGATGATACCGCACCGATGAAGGGAACCGAAGAAAATGGGAAAAGAAGGATAAAACCCGGAAAACCTCCACATGCGGTGTATGATAGGCCAGGAACTTCATGGACCACCTTTGCTATTTGCTATCTCAGTACAGGGCATTGGTGCGCAAAACCAATACAGTCATAATCGTTTCTTACCCAAAGTTCAACTACCGGGATCAAACTCGGGGGGGGCAGTGTATATATTATATTCTAGCCTTATAAATTGGCATTCATTCCTGATCTATGCAGTCATTATGTACAATTTTTAACTTACCAGTTATTGAAATTTTGTGAGAAATTCTATAAGCATGTGCAACGAAGGCTACAAAATTATTAGTTCTGTGGCTCTAGTGAAGATCAACACAATTGCAACAAAGTTATTAGTTTCATTGCTATAGTTGGTTCCAATTGGAAATACAGAATCCTATAAGCAAATAGACCAAAATTAAATTACACGAGATGAGAATTTAGGTACTTTATTAATTTAAACCTAGAGATATTTATAGGGAAAAATTAGGGGTTCTTTGCGAGGATTACCTTGATTCACCTAAGGTAAGATCTTTCCTACCAGAGGACCAATATTGTTGATTATCAATATTATTATAATATTAGCGATGATCATATCTAATAAAGCTCTAGTTAAATGCAATCAACCTTATTAATGAGGCCTAGCCTCTTCAAAATGATTAGTCATTTCAAATTGCCTGGCCATCTTGAATTATTAAATTTCTTTAGGTTGATTAGATTCACCCATCATAGGAGGTCAATAACTCTGAAGAGTCTTTCTTTGGTCAAATTTAGAATTGGATATATTAATTTTAAATTTTTCCATCTTATTAGACCGAGATATCAAATCTCAATCTAGAGTACTTTTGGTCATCTCAGTTGTACCTCCAACAATACCCCTCAAGATCTTGCCTAGGGGGCACATACTTGCAAAGAAACCTACTATGCACTCTATTGATAACAGTACCAGTATCAATAGAGGCAATGGATTATTCAACACCCCAACAATAGATAATATAGTAAGGACCAGCCCATAAGGGGTCCAGTTTATGAATTCTTCCTCCTGGCCTATGATGGTAGAAGAGTACAAGGTCTCTGACTTGATATTCTGGTAGCATAGGTCTGCTAGCATTGGTTTAGGTTCCTTCCTTTTAGGTGGTGGCAGCAAGAGCACTTGAAGCTAACACTTGTAATCAAATTATTTTATCAGCCAGTCTCCTCATTGCTAAATCAGTGGTTTGCGGGGTAGCCTCTTCAAGTATAGGTTGTACACTTAAAGGGAGGATAGGTTCCCAACTATATTAAGCTTTAAATAGAGATATTCCAATAATATGATGGTAGCTAACTCTATAAGCTAATGTTGCACTGGGTAAGTAAAAGTTCTACCTACTAGGATCATTGGAAGCCATCTTTTGAAGAATGGCTATGAGGGTACCATTGGCTCATTTGATAGCACCATTAGTGGAAGAATTATAGGGGGATATGAATGACTGGTAGGTACCTATTAATTTGGTAAGCTCAGCTACCACCTGAGATATGAAATTGGTCACATTATCTGATAACAGGGCTTTTGGGCTGCCATGCCTGATAAAAACTTATTTAAAAAGGAAAGATGCTGTAGCCTTGGTGGTGACCATGGAGACTGATATAGCTTCAATCCATTTAGAGAAATGATTGATAGCTAATAGAATAAATTGATATCCATAGGTGGCTGTAGGGAGATACCCACCACATCAATACTTACAGTAGAGAAGGGTTCAGAAGGTCCTATAATTTGGTGTTAGAATATCAGATTTCCTTCATGTTGTTGTTGGCATTTAAGGCATAACTCTAGTACATCATGTACAGATTCCAGCATGTTATCCCAGTAACAATGATTTTTTAACCACTAGAGGGTCTTAGCAACAGCTTCATGTACTACAGTTTGGTGGGCCTCCATGATAGTATCAGTCCTCGCAGAAGGCCAAATAAAGGGCAACCACTTAGATCCCAACTTTTGTATAGTGAACCTTATTTGACCTGAGTGTCTTCAGTTAAGGATTGTAACTTTGAGACAACATCCTTAGATTTATGGAACCAGAGCTCAGGTCTACCAATCAGGTCATAAATGTGATCCTCCTCTTCAGAGAATAATGTTAAGATAGGCAATCAAGAAAGACCATCAGCGTTTTGATGTATAGTTCCAGTGTGATGTTGAATGGTAAAATCGTAATTTTGGAGCTTTAACGCCCATCTGGCTAAGCGCCCATCAGGATCCTTCATTTGTTGCAAACACTTCAGGGAAGCATGATCCGTCACAATAGTGAAATGCTTGCCATATAGATAGGGGCGGAAGTGCTTGATAGCGGCCAAAACAGCGAGGCATTCTCTCTCAGTAACACTATAATTGCGTTCAGACTTAGACAAGGTTTTACTGTAGTATGCAATGGGGTGATCGACCAGATTGGTATCATGTTGAGCCAGAATGGCTCCAATAGCAATATCACTGGCATCAGTAAATAGAATAAAGGGTTTGGAAAAGTCAGGATGGGATAAGATTGGTGCACTCATTAGGGCTTGGCACAATAGATCAAAGGATTGTTGCTGGGAGTCTTCCCATACAAAAGGAACTTCTTTATGCAATAAATAAACTAAAGGATCTGCAATTTCCACAAAATAGGGGATGAATTGTCAGTAATAACCGACCATTCCTAAAAATACTTGGATATCACACAAGCTTTTAGGAAAAGGCATGTCCAAAATAGCTTGTATCTTAGTATATAAGGGTAAAATACCCTTGCAATTAACCTTATGCCCTAAAAATTCCATCTCAGTCTTATAAAAAGCACACTTCGATGGTTTAAGCTTAAGAGAAGCACAATGCAGTTGGCCAAAATCTTCCTTCAAATGAGCCAAATGCTCATTAAAAGTGCGTGAAAAACAGTAACATCATCTAGATAAACTAAAACACATGAAATCTTCAAATCCCCAAATAAGCCATCTATGGCTCATTGAAATGTAGCAGGGGCATTAAAAAGCCCCTGCAGCATATGAGTAGGCTCAAATAGACCCTCACTAGAGATAAAAGCACATTTTTAATGGTCTTTTGGGGCAAGATCAATTTGCCAATAACCGCTCACAAGGTCCATAGCTGAGAAATATTGGGACCCAGACAATAGCCTCAAGGAATCGTCTATATGAAGAAGAGGATAAGAATCCTTCTGAGTAACAGAATTAAGTCGATGATAGTCCATAACTACTTGGTGGCCTCCATATTTCTTCCAGATGAGTAGTAGAGGGGAAGCCCAGGGTCTTTTAGAAGGCGTTAATAGTCCAGCATCAATAAGTTGCATCAGATCCACTGAGACCTGAGCCTCCTCGACTTTGGATTTGCGATATGGTTGAGCTCAGATAAGGGGAGTATCCCCAGTTTTCACCTGATGCTGTACCTCTTTCATTAGGCCAAAATCTCCAGGACCTTGAGAAAAGATATCTGTGTATTCTTAAATCAGAGCCTCAGCCTTCAGCTGTTGTTCTGAAGTGAGTGAATCCCCAAACTTGACGTCAATTCTGGCAATGACAGGGGGATCTTCCAGTCCAAATTCGCGTAGATCTCCACGTCCTGAGATGGACAATAAGTCACTCACAGGAGTAGGCCTCACATAGGCGATGGGATTATTGCAATTCAATCGCATTGGTTGAGAAGTGAGATTAGCCAATAGAACCAAAAACAGTTCCATTGTAGGCAGGATCAAGTATGCCAGGGCAAGGTAAAGCCTCCAAATGAGAAGGATTTGGGTTACCAAGGATCTCTAACACATGATCACTGGGTACGAATACTTGAACTACTGTAGCAAATATGACTTGAGCTTTAGGGGGAATGGTAATTGGAGAGTGAGAATATAGCGGCATTCCCTTGGTGGCACAAACTGATGGAGGTGGAAGTATAGTCCTTGGACCCAGGATTCAGTATTTGAGACAGAAGATATAAGTGGGGTATTCCAGTAAGCAGACACGTCACTTAAGTTTGCCTTTGGTATTGGGAACATCATGTAGAATTAAAGGTACCCAGTACCCAATTAAAGATAAATATTTGTCCTTAAGACTGATGATTGCATCAAAATTAGTGAAAAATTTAGTTACCAAGAGCAGATCGTAGCAGTTGTTATCCAATACCACTGCAGAGGCTGACACAACCAGCTTTTCAAAGTGCATCAGAAGAGAGGAATAGGCTCCTATAGATTTAGTGTAGGAAGGTCCAGAAGTTCCATAATCTTGGGAATGGTTCAAGTCTGGCGCCAATTTGATCTTCTTTATAAGTTTGGACGAGATTACATTGATGGGCGATCCTGTATCAATGATAGCCAAAACTTTTACCTTATGCATGATGAATTCCACCTGGGTCACATCAGAGTCAAAGTTTGGGATAGAAAACACTGAGGGATTAATCAATGGAATAGAATTAGAAGTATAAGAAGAAGCATAAGCAGAAATAGTGTCTTTGTTGGATAATTTATCGGGGATATCAAGCTCACTAGGAGCAGATACCACATAACAATTGGTAGAAGAATCAAAAGATTTTGACTGAGGCACCTGAGGTAGGTCAGCACAGGGAGCCTCATGCCCTATGCTGACTCCTCTTTTTCGACTCCTCTGCCTGTTTTTTTCCAACATTGAGACACCACATGACCCATGAGACCACAATAAATACACAGCTCCTTCTTCACCTTGGATTTAGGTTTAGGTGGCATTGCATGGATGTGTGAATGTGGGTTACTAGAGGAGGTCAGATGTACCACCCCATTAGGGATTTTTATAAGTGCTTCCTTAATGTTGATAATGGAGCTGAAGTTTAGTTTTGGGACTTCAGATGTAATAATAATTGAGTGCGAGAAGCAAATGCACTCATTACGGCTGATATAACATTGTCAATGGTAATTTGGTTGCAAGTGGCAAGACTTTGGGCCTCTTGGTAGAACCATTTTGCGAAATCCTGGACAGACTCTCCTCGTTTGATTTAAATATTCATAAAGGCCTGCTTTTGGTTGAAGAGGATTTGGTCACTCCCAAATTCCTTGATGAGGGCGGTTTTCACTTGAGCCCAAGTAGTACAGACCTTTAGATGAAGAACCATGATCTCTTGTGCAAACTGACTTAAGAAAGAGGTGATGTGGCGGACCTTCTGCTGATCAGTAGCTCCATCCATGGCGCGTTCATATATGAAAAGAAAAGAATGTATGCTACCTTCACCCAGTTCAAACTTATCTTTGAAGGTAGGTTTGAAGAGGGTGGGTTCCATGTTCAAAACGTGTACACCTTATAATGTGATAGGTCCAGCCTTGGAGGGTTCAGACTCTGTAAAATGGGCTTGAGGAGGAACTTGATCAACCTGTTGTCTTAAGTAGTTCACGTCATCTTGTAGATTTTGGACCCATTGGTTGAGATGGTCATTCATAGGCGCTCAGGTTAAGTTGGTAATAGTAGACAACATCTCATTTTGCTTGGTCTCAAGTACTTCACATTTAGCAGCCAACCGCTCAATGGATGCTGTTAAAGAGGCAAACTGGGTTTCTTGAGTAGTTTGATTTACATCGCATAGCTGATGTGCATTCTCAACACCATCCAGTAAGTTGATTAAGGAGTAGTTTAGATCAGTTGGAAGAACTTCCAAGGATAGAAAATAACCTTGAGCTATTGCTCAGATTTGGGTTTCTAATGCTTGTACTCAATATACTAAGAGCATGGAATGTTTGGAATCAGACATTGGAAATGAGGAGCCTGGGGGACCTGGAGGTCCCAGGGGTCCTTGCGACCCATCCCTTCCTGAAGGACCTGGAGGGCCTTGTTGACCCATTGGACCAGGAGGACCACGTTCCCCTGGTGGTCTCAGAGTTACCAACGGAGAACTAGGTGGGCCCAGAGGTCCTTGAGGATTAGCAGGGCTAGATTCACCTGCTCAAATTGTATCCACAACTCAGATCAGTTGTTGGAGGAGCACGTCGAGTTCCTTGAAGTGGTCATCATTTTGGGCTTGCAATATTTTCAACTGTCTCATAATCTCAGCTTTGAGGTTAGAGATTTGGCTTTGCATGGGGGGTAGCAGCATCACTAACTTGTTGTGAGATTTATTGGCCAACGTAGGCCACAACACTGTTGTCAATTCTCACCAATTGGTTATAAAGTTCATTGATCTCTCTTCTATTATTGAGAATTGCTTCCCAATTATCCTGTCCAAAGTTAGATGCTGTCTCATAGAATGAGGATAGTTGAGAGTGAAATTGTTGCGCCAGAGTCAACTGGCGTTGAATCTTGAGGTGATGCAACCCCAAGATCTGGAGTACATGGTATATAGTGGGATATATGTAATGCCAAAGGTACTGTTCAGTTCTAGCCACACCAACTTCAGTAGGCTGCAACACCGCTCAATTGTATAAACTCATCATATTGTCAGCAAAATTAGATGCTCAGTCATGATTAGGATGAGCACCAGGCTGGATAGCCCCTATTATTAAGCCTTTGACTGTTTCCTCTACATTAGCATCTTTTATCTGATAATTAGTTTGGTCAGGGCCCTCAATGGCCAAGTCCATAGAAGCTTGAAATTGAATATGGCTGATATTAGCTGAAGGCAAATCTTGCCAGTTTGAGTGTACCCATCAGGAGATACTCATAGATTCCTCAGAAGAGAGACTTGCTTTGCTAGATGAATTCATCATTGTGAAAGTATGTTTTCACCAGGTAGCCTCAGGAGCAGACCTGGAAAGGAGCACCAGTATTGAAATTTTGTGAAAAATTCTATAAGCATGTGCAATGAAGGCTACAAAATTATTAGTTCCATGGCTCTAGAGAAGATCAACACATTGCAACAAAGTTATTAGTTCCATTGCTATAGTTGGTTCCAATTGGAAATACAGAATCCTGTAAGCAAATAGACCAAAATAAATTACACGAGATGAGAATTTAGGTACTTTATTAATTTAAACCTAGAGATATTTATAGGGAAAAATTAGGGGTTCTTTGCGAGGATTACCTTGATTTACCTAAGGTAAGATCTTTCCTACCAGAGGACCAATATTGTTGATTATCAATATTATTATAATATTAGCGATGATCATATCTAATAAAGCTCTAGTTAGATGCAATCAACCTTATTAATGAGGCCTATCCCCTTTGAAATGATTAGTCATTTCAAATTGCTTGGCCATCTTGAATTATTGAATTTCTTTGGGTTGATTAGATTCACCCATCATAGGAGGTCAATAACTCTGAAGAGTCTTTCTTTGGTCAAATTTAGAATTGGATATATTAATTTTAAATTTTTCCATCTTATTAGACTGAGATATTGAACCTCAATCTAGAGTACTTTTGTTCATCTCAGTTGTACCTATAACACCAGTTTTTGTTAATATTTATACCCAGATCTGTTCTTCCAAATAGGTACACATTTAACATATCTCTGTGATGTTTATATATATCTTAGCAAGCATTTAATGATATCATATAATTATAATAGCAATTAACATTTTTATAAATAAAATTATCCCATATTTAATCTGTCAACATATTGTATCTTTTTAATCATATGTTGTTAAATCTTGTAAAAATTACATATAGCTATAGCATATAGCTTTTATGAAAATCATTCTACATAATTAATTAATATAGCACACAGATATCAAATTTATATTTTCTAGCATCTGTAAATCTCAAAGCATTATAACTAGTATGAAGCAACCAGAAAATTTCTTATACTTTCTTTATTATAGAACAATGAGGCTTAAAGGGTTTACTATGGATATTATGCTTTGTGATACTGTATATTATATAAGATGGGCCAGCCCTAAAAGATACCACGCTAATACTTTTATAGTCATGTTATAGAAATATTCCCATATCTGGTAGTAGCATAATTTAACTATTAAGCTATACTTAATGCATGATGCTATGATAGAATGTATTGTATATTGTATTTATTTAAACTCATCCTTATTGCCCTTTTTATCCACTATTTACTAATCTTTATATAGTAAAGCTTCTTTTTTGCTTAATATACAACATAAAAGATTTTTCAATACTATATTATTGTACCATTTACATATACACATAAAAAACATGTTTAGTATTTCTAAAGTGGCTTGCTTATTCAGGGGGTGCTGATGAAAGGGGTTGAGCCACTTGCAATAAATCATTTGTTTGTTCACAAGGTGCACCATTAGGCAAATTGGAGGGTCTTGTTCTTGCTTACATGGACTTTTTCCATGGTTCTAATTGTTTCCAACCATGTTGAAGACTTGGAATTGTAATTATTGGAGGCTAATACAGAAAGCATTGAAACCTTTTTAACCTCTTCTGACAACAAGAAGGCTAAGTATAAACCTTTTAAAGTTATGTTTGGTGTTATTAGCACCAAATAAGATGGCAATAATAAAGTAAATTCTGTAAAATATACTATTTTAAAAATATGAAAATAGAATTTATATATAGTACTTAAGGATTTGGGTTACTTGAAGTAGGACTTCATTTATATTAAACCAATTTCTTCTCATAGGGAAATTGTGCATCTGCAGCTTGATTTCAGAGCCACCAAAGAAAGATTGTTTGATCATCTGGGATGTTCTGGACTTCTTGAATAAATTATATTGTGGAGCTTTATCCTGTTTGTTAATGCATGATAGCTGCTCTGATTTTGATAGTGTCTCTTGTTGCTCTTATGACCCTTGTGCCTCTTGCAGCTGCATGGGTACATTGGTCATCCTGATAAATGGAGTTTGAAAAATTAATTTGCTTTCTCTTTTGATAATATTCATATTGCTCAGCTTCATACAAATGGGGAAACCTTATCATATGGGGTTTCAATAATTCCTCATCATCAGTAATTAAACTCAAAGGTATATAAGAGGTTCCTCCAAGGCATCATCTGCACCATCATGCACATAGTTGTCAGGACCAGTTTCTATACTTGTACACCCTTTGATGTCATGATGGCCAGCTGTCAGGTTATTTTGGCAGTCAGAGGGTATATGATAACTTACATCATTATGAACTTTAGGCCCATCAAAGTTTTTAAAGGGTTTTGGAACTTTAAAAATATTTTTGATTGCAAGCTAAGTTAGATGAGACTTGAATGTTGTTCAGGTTAGCTAATTTGTTAGTCACAGTATTAGTATTATTGGAAAGGGGTTTACAGGAGTTGGTCTATCCATAGGCCAAGGAACTAACCCCTATAGTTGAGATATTTTCAACATTACCTTCCCCAAGACAAGACCTAGAGAAAGACTTCAAATGTCACATGTAGACTTGGTTATAGATGATGTGTGTAGTATCATTCTTGATGGAATACTCAGTTACTCTTCTCATGACAACTGTTGCAGATCCCATCCAGATGTCCTGTAACTTCTCAGGTTGTCCTCTGAACATATGGTATAACATCACTTTCTGTCCTACCTCTAAATATGAACATAGGGCTTTGGTTACTCACTTTGGTACTCTCCTTAAGTAAATTCATAATAGTTATGCTGACGTCCAGCTAAATTTTAACTACCTCCTTTGCTAACTCTTCCTGGTATCTGCCCAAAGGTATATTCTTCCTATCTGAATCCATAACTAGGTTTAACAACCTAAGTATCTCAGATTGTCTTCCATATAGCACCTGAATGAGGACAATCTAATAGTCCTGTGGTAGCACATTTAATAAGCAAACGGGGCTAATGGTAACAAAAAGTCCCATGTTAATCTATGGTTGACTGTGAATTTCTTTAGGATTGATGTATAGGTTCCATTAACTCTTTTCATACTTCTGTAGGTAGGGTGGTGTAAGGTGTGGTAAAATGTTTCTTGATTCATACTAAGTTTATCAGATGTCTAAAAACATCTAAGATAAAATTTTGTTTATGATTGGTGTCACAAAATTGACCTTGGGCTCCACTAGTGTTCCAGGCCAACCAGTATAAAGACTGGTGGCCCTTTGCTATTTCGCCTTCATTGGTGTACCAACCACTATAAGTCCTGCGTCTGACCTACCAACTAACCACCAACAGTTTCTCCTTTAGCCCCAGGCGTCCTTGGCATGTGCCCCAGCAAGTCCTGCCCCCTTCCTAAGCGGCTCAGGAACTTCCACGCTGCCCCACCCTCATGACCCTTCACCAACCCATCTGGGCATGCCCTGGCGAGTCCATCACCCTTATTGGGCGGCTATGGCACCTCCCGCGCTGCACCCCACTAGGGTTGGCGGCTTGTCAGCTGATCCACTGGTAGCCAGCTGGCCAGGTTCCCGCTGGTTCCTCATAGAGA
The DNA here is from genome assembly GCA_022478985.1 of Massospora cicadina. NCBI lineage: Eukaryota > Fungi > Entomophthoromycota > Entomophthoromycetes > Entomophthorales > Entomophthoraceae > Massospora > Massospora cicadina. The sequence goes on from JAKSZP010008384.1 coordinate 50,717, forward strand.
GGAGGTATGGGAGCTGGCAGCGCTGGCCACTCCAGGTGTGATCACCTGTGCCTATCAGGATCTCCTATTCCACCTTTCCCATTATATTTGCACCAAGCTCTTCAAACAAACAGGAAAGATGACAAACGAGAGATGTTTATTAGGAGGGAATGAATGACTATAAATACTACTTTCAGGGCTACTGCGCCCAAGTACTCTTTGGCCAATCAATTACTGGAAAACCCATTGGCCTCTTGATACCACAACTCTCTATCAGATCAGAAACTCTATTCATTCATACTCATAGCGATTCCTCCAGATCTGCTCACTTATCACTGAATTTAAATTAGGTCAATCCATCCTCAGCATAAGTTGCTGGTTGATTGTATATAAACTTGTAAATAACTAAGAATTCAAGCATCCTTGGTATGAGTCACCGGTGCTCCAAATTAGATGGCAGAACCATTTTGGATGAGTTGTAACGGATTCATCAGCTTCCTGCTGGAAACTCCCACAATGACCTTCAGATGGCATTTTGGCAGCAAACGCAGCTTCTGTTGAACCTAAACTTGATCAAATATATAACATTAAATAGTATCAAACTAGGCGATGAGCCAGCAATTATGCCCTACTAACTGAAACCCCTAATTCAGATACTATCAGAAGGATCTATCTGGTTAAAATCCTGACAATTGGAAAGCAGTATTGATGGCGTCTGTGGTGAGTGATGACCTGGTTGTAGAGAAATCTTGTTGTAAATCTAGAAGTGAACGCCTTTAATGTAATTGCTTCTGTCCACTTGGTGAAGTGATCTATCACTACATTAGTAAAATTATTTTTATTGGATGACTTTGGGAATAATTCAACAATGTCAATGGAGAAGTTGTGAAAGGGAACGCTTAAGGACAAGCTAAAACTCAAACTTTTTAAAAAAAGGCTTTTATTAGGTACATTTAATGAAGAGATCCAGGGCATGACTGATATTATCTAACATGGTCTCTTTTAGGATAAGTGCTTGGTAAGATAAATCTAGCCTGTAATTGTGTGTGCTTTAGCAGCCATAACAACAAGCACTAACTATTGATATGCGCCTTACCAGAATTGAGTGAGTGAGTGGGTGGGAAGAAGATTCCTTGTCATTTTTGATTTAAAAAATCCCTCAACAATTGGAAGAATATTATCACTTGAAAGTAATCCTTTCATTGAGAGCAATGAATGAGACCCCTGGTTAGCTTCATTTTTAAGAAAGACAACAATTAAGGTTATAAAAAATTTATAAAACAATGATAGACTAATATATATTGAGGGCAATTTTAAAATAAGGTTTAAACAAAACAATAAACCAACACTTTACCATGGGCAGGGTGCTGGGCTTTATAGCTGATAGAGGGGAGGGGAGGCTTGGGTGAACAATAATGTCCTAATTAGGAATTGTAATTTTTATGAGTGTTGCAGTTGGCGCTTTGGCGTCTACTGCTGTACATAAAGGTACTAATGCATTAATTAACAGAAAATCTGTATGAGGACAGATACCTATAAAAAGAAAAGGGAATAAGTCCCAAATCTGTCATTATATGAGTTTTTATTTAAAAATAAAAATAAAGAACACTGTCATATCAGGTAATGATCATGGCATATTGGTGGTGAATGTTTTGTTTAGTCGTTCTGGTTTCAGCAGCATCTAGTAATCTTCAAAAAAGATCCCCTGACAGTACTAATCCCTTAATGACCTAATCTAATACCAGGTAACTATTGGTACTTAGATAATTGGTAGATAAACTGTTCTTAAGAATATTGAGCACTTTGCATAAATTATTTAGAAATGAATAAAAACCTAAACTTGATAGAAAAATAACCATGCCAACAAGGAAAAGATCATATATTATAACCCCATACATGCTCTGCGTTTTTAGCGGCAGTGCAACCAAAAAGTAAAATATAATATAAAAAGTGTTTTGATTACCACACCTGCAGTGCAAAGTAACTCAAACTAAATAAATGGATTGGAGAGAAGCGTCAGTGTGATAGCAAGATATTGGTTGTAACGCAAAGACTACCTATAATCAGTGATGGTGTCTAATATACATAGTTTACTATAACATTTTTTGACATGGCAAATTAACATTGGCTGAATGGAAAATTGATTAGTACCTCAATATAAATTTATTTAAAAAGGAAGGATACCCCAGTGGTAGAATATGGACCCTCTAGCACTGCCTCCCCAAGTTCAATCCTAGTAGACAAACCTTGGGTAGGGGACAATTATGACTGTGTTGGCGTTGCACACCAATGTCCCATACTGAGATAGCAAATAGCAAAGGCGGTCCATGAAGTTCCTGGCCTATAATATGCTGCGCATGGAGGTTTTCCAGGTTTTATCATCCTTTCCCATTCATTCTATTTCCCCTTAATTGGTGCAATATTGTTCCCAGGTCATCACACCTCAAATAAAACTTAAATATTAATTAAAATGCAAGAATTAGATATATCATTTAGACGTTTTGGTCAGACCAATTTACAACATTTCTCCCCACTTGACCAAACATCAGAGAAAAATATGAGTGGGGTTCAAATTGGGTATTAAAAAGATGTGGCTTTCAGGATGGTTCAAGTAGGATATTGCCTAAGGAACCTATCATGCACCTGATAAATAATATAACATTTGTAATGTCTTTCAGGGTATAAATATTGGTAGCGGTTTTCTGTAAAAGTTTTAAAAAGGGCTGTTTCTATTAGGAATTCATACTGCCATGAAATTTATGATGGTCATTATAAAGCAACTTCTCCTAGGGATAAGCGGAGAAGAGTAACTCACTTCTTCCTATTCCTTAATCTAATGGTAGCTTTGTTCACCATTATGAATTACTAAATTGGAATCTGAGGGTTTGCTTGAATTGCTAAATATATAAATCTCTTGCAGGGTAACATAAAATGGAAGGCTCCTCAACATCACGCTGTACTTTCTCAGTAACATCAAGCGTATAGATAATGACAATGTGTTGATGGCGCTTTATTTAATTAGGATAAGCCAAAGAATTTGTTGATAACACCTTGATTTTCCATAATTATGATAATATAACTAGGTGTCATATCAGTACTCTTTTACTCTCAGCTGCTAAGAAGCTAAACATCAACATATAACCCCTCTTGTTTTTATTTTATTAAGATGGTCCAACCTGGGGACAATATCGCACCAATGAAGGATGAAGGGAATTTGATTTAATGGGAAAATAGATAAAACCCAGAAAACCTCCATGCGTAGCATATGATAGGCCAGGAACTTCAAGGACCGCCTTGCTATTTGCCATCTCAGTTTGGGGCATTGGTGCACAATGCCAACACAGTCATAATCATCCCCTACCCAAGGTTTGTCTACTAGGATTGAACTTGGGGAGGCAGTGGTAGAGGGTCCATATTCTACCACTGGGGTATCATCCCCTTTCAACATATAACCCCTCAGAAAGTATTAATATGATATCTGATTTCACTAAGGCTTGGTGGCCAGGTGCAATAATAATGCTCTGACTAGCCCATAATGGAATTCCTTCAGACACTTTAATTTAAATTATTAATTTAAAAGTATTATGGCAACCTTTATGATATCTAATGGGCAGTATACCATCTTTATACACTAGTTTGACAAATATAGGAGGGTGAATTGATACTAGATATCCTTCTTATGGGAGTAAAGTGGGAGTCTATGTCCCAATACATCCAGAGTTCTCTTCAAAGTTGGCTCTAAGCCTGAATGCCCCCATAAATGAGGTCCCAATCAGCATCTCATAATTTGCATGGGTTAACACAATGGTGGGGAAGATACCAATGTGGCACTAAACTTCAGCGTCAATGTGCTATATGCTCCTTTAAATGTGATAGCATTAGTGTAAGTCCAGGGGAACGTCCCTTTTGTGCGGATTGGGAAATTTTCCCATTTCTAAATAAGAAGGGTCCAAAGAGGGCAGCTGTACCCCTTGTCACCCAGGGTGACCTCGCCCACATGGTAGACAAGTGCTGGATAACAGCGCTCCCTCTAAAGATTCCTCCCCCGGTACCTGTTCTCACCTCTGCTGAACTTGTCCATCAAATTGAGGAAATCTGGTCCAAGATTACTGAATCAAAAATGAAAGGTCTGGAACCAACTGGAATAAAGACTGACAATTGGAAAACTAATAGTTGAGAGGGGACAAGTATCAAATTATCAGCCAGAATCGCTGACAGTTTCAGATCAGCTAGCAGTATGATCATTGATGCCAAACACCCCTCAAGATTTATCAGGGATGATCCCCAATGAGAAGATGGTACCTTTGGGGACTATCGCAGATAATTCAAAACCCCTATCTAATGAATGAGGATTTGCACCCAATTTACTCATTTGGTCAAACAAACGCCCCAGCAACTGGGCACAGGGGGGTTGAGCATCCTGAACCCATTTCCAACCAATTGTGACCGCCCCTATGTGGGGTGGTCCTGGGGAATTCCTGTTACTCGTTGGTCCAGATGCCGTTGCACCAACTGACAAAAATGCAGTTGAGCCTCAGTCCAGGAATTTGCAGCCAAACTGATAGCAACTCAGCCTGCTGCTAAGTCCTTCAATGTCAATTCTAATTAAAATTAATTTCCTCTCTCCCCCAAAAATTCTCTGGTTTAGGTTGAATTTGAGGGCCCCAATCCCTGCTTGGACCTACTACCAAATTGAACACTATTTAATCAGTTGCATCACACTAAGAAAATTGTTGGTTTATTCTCTTTATTTCCCTTTTCAATAAAATTCCCACTAGTACCCAGGTTTTTTTATTTTACTTCAATTCTTCTTGCTGAAGTCCTAATGGCACTAACCTGGTGGCTTGTCAGTCCCTACACCAGATGGGCTTTACCAGTTTTGATGATTACAATCACTCCCACCATAGTCAACTGGACCCAACACGCAAGAAACTTCTGGGAGTTTAACCCCATTATTGAAGCTATCCGCTATCAAGATATCAAAATTCTGTGGCCCTATATATCTCACTTTCAGGCAAGGATCCGCCCCCTAGTCCCTACGTTAGTAATAGACTCTTCTACCAGCAACCCTGAAGTAGTAAACCCAGTAGTAAAATCCCCTGCAGAAAGACCCGCAGTGTCTGGGTTGTTTCTGTTTGGTTCATTAACATGTTTCTTTTCACGCTCATTTTACATCAACGAGTCATTGTTACCCAATTTGCTGCTCCATACAACGTTGTACAAGCGGCATTGCCACTGGCATTCTGGCTTGCTTTTTGGGTGCTCACGCATCCTGACTGGCAGGATGGTCTAAACTTCTTCTGCCGTTTTTGAAAATTAGTCCCTATGGTTCTGTATTCTATGCAATGTTCAATGTTAGGTGCAACCTCAAATTTCTTCATCAATTTAAGTGAAAATTATATTGAGTGGAACAACACTATCAATAATTGCTTAAGCTTTAATATTGTTCTCACTAATATCAACATAGGTACACTCAGAGAAATAGTTGTCCAGGGCAGTAAGAATATGAATGTAAAAAGTATTGGCTTGGCTTAAATATGTAAGTAAACTATTATTATCCCAAAGCTGTGGTGCCAATGGTAAAATATTATTCTCAACTACTTTCTGCAATATGGATGGTGATGCATACTGACTATATTTTAAACATGCTGGTAGGGCAGCATTCATTACAGTATAGTTTTTAAATGGGATTTGTGATTTACAAGCGTAAGTAGAATATACCCTTTCTAGTCTGAAAGATTTTTCTATATTTTTCTGTTCAGATGCTGTCACATAACAAACATGAAGTTTATCATACTTGGCACATCAAAATTAAAGGCACATCAGTAAAGTAACTTTCCATCTTTGTTATAGTAGCTTTACTATTCAGAATGGGTAACATGCCCCAATATATTTCTTATAAGGTTCAAATGCATGGCGGAAAGTGATCTGAGTATCATAATGACTTAAAACCTTGGCCCCATATAACACCTAAGCCTCATAGCAAAAGCCATTTAAAACAGCTACAGTTTCTTCATCTGGTTTGATTGAAATATAAAGGAAGGTGGTTTTCCATCTCATAGAAGTTCTGCTAAACCAAACTACTATTGATAGTTCCTTTGGTATAAGCATAGGATTCTTCAGCTTCACAAATCTTTGAAATGACCGATTTTGACTATCAGGGTCAATAAATTCATTAACGTTGCCAGTTTGGCCTGGTCATTCACATTCCCCATAGTAATTTCAGACAATTGTATGAAGGTGTGAACGTTTCCCTTACTATAAAATTTAAGCAAGGTCACCAGATTAATTGCTGATAATTATGAGGTCTTTGTTCCTGGTTAGACTTAGAGGAACTAGCAGAGTAATCAATAATAGCAGTACGGGAGTAGAATTATAATGAGGTGTGTCCTCCATGATAGCACTTGTAAGAAATTCAGGAGAAGCGCGAAAAACTGCTTCTGGCCTAGCCTGAGCTGGGGGTTCCGCCATATTACTTACACCAGAAATTCCCAAATTTGGTGGTAAGTTCAAAATAGTATGCAAGAGAGGCGCAACAGCTGCCTCATTGCCAGTGCTTCTGATTTCAGATAAATTAATATTCGAAATCAACACACATAGGTCCAGTGTATAATCCCCATTTTCACCTGGCAACATATATACTAGTCATAAGTTAGTCGCAGACTTAATTTAATAGGCTAGTAAATTGAAGGCACTCTACCTAAAATTGTTGTTCAGCCTTTTCAAGTTTCTGAGTTGAAACTAAATGTCACAAATTTTTGTAATTTAATTCCTGTCCTTAAAATTAAACTAGGAGATGCAAGGTGTCAACCTTCAGATACAGTTGGGAGAGGGAAGGCACTGATTTCTCCAGTTTTAAGTCTATGCCATCAAGATGTCTCTAATTTTCCTCTGTATTCTTTTTTTTTAGTACTAGATGGTCTTTCCTCTGTATTCTTTTCATTCACGGTTGTTTGGCCCTGAAGGATTTTTATAACACTTTTAAATATACCAATGTGGTTTTTAATTTCATCACACCGCTGGTGAAGGCGGTGTACAAAATCTCCTGATGGGCCTTGGAGTTGGGCGCCTCAGCACACTGAATATTATGTTCCATAGTCAAAGTAGGGGTATAGGGCAACTAAAAGCGCCCCTTTATTGAGCACCATATGTTACATTCAGAGCTTTAGCGTCAACTGATGTAACCACAGGTACCAATAAACTAACTGGAGATCTGTACAAGGGTATTACTGTAAAAAGAAAAGGGAATAAGTTCCAAAGTGATCATTATAAGAGTTTTGATTTAAAAGGAAAAATAAAACACACTATAGTATCAGGTATTGATAAAGGCAGAAGGGCGGCAAATGGTCTGTTTTTTTCATGCTGGTTTTAGAAGCAGCTATCAAACTCCAAAAAAGATCCCCTGACATTACTAATCCCTTATTGACTATTCTAATACCAGGTCACTATTGGTACCAGATACAAAGTAGATAAACTGTTCCTAGGAATATTTGGCGCTTTACATAATTGTTTGGAAAAAAGGAAATAATTAAACTGAACAATGAAAATTTTAGGCCAATATGAGAAAAAGGTTGGGTATAATAAATTGATATTTGCAATGCATTTTTAGTGGCAATATTACCAAAGTATAAAAAATACAAAAGATGACTTAATTACTGAATCCATGAGGTGAGGTAACTCAATATAAATTACAGATTGGGGAGAAGCGCTGGCAGGGTGGCGAGGTAGTGATTATAAAATTAAAACTACCTATAATCAGTGATGTTGTCTGATATACATGGTTTACTATGGCATTTTGAGACATGGCAGATTAAATTTGGCTGAAGGGCAACGTCGACCAAAGCCTCATTATAATTGTCAGGACAAAGGGGTCTTAGACCACTTGTCCTTTACTTTTAAAACCAGGAGACCCAAAGTTCCTGGATGATGGATTATAAATTTTACTTACCTTTTCTGGAAAGTCTTCACTCAGGATAAAGGTCCTTGAGTGGTAAATCCTAACTATTTTTTCATCCCTGAAATAAAATAGAGGTACATCAAATTATTGATGGCAAAAAGAAAGTTCCATTTAAGTGCTTAGAAAAATCATTATATGGGAGGTCAAAGAGTTTTTTCAGTCAATCTCCAGTCATTCCAAGCTGAGATATACACTCATTACCAATTGGGGATATTGTATAATGCTGGATAAATAGGCTGAACAGGATTCAATCAATGCATAAATTGGGTCTAAACCCCAATATTAGGGGTTTTGGGCAAGTGCTATTGGACCGCATCTATCATGAAAGTGGAAAAGTAAGTTTAGACCAGCCTGCCAGTCTGGATGCTGAAGCACCCAAATGACAAACCTGAATGCCAGAGGCACTGCTGTTTTACAATGGTTATTTGAGCAGAAACAGATTTTTCCAACAAGCTCCCATGGGTCATGTTTGTGAATATAAACTCGGTGACAAACCAGGCAAATACAGCCCCAAGGCCCACAGGTTTTGGAGCTGGGAAAAATTGGGTCAGATGGGGTGATTTAAATTTTATCATAATAAAATGTAATTTTTGGAGACAGGATTTTTATTGGAAATAAAGATAGAAAATCAACCATAAATTTTCTCAGTGTGTTACAACTGTTCAAATAGATAATTGCTTTTGGGAATAGCTTATTAAAGCTCAGGATTGGGGCCCTTGAGGATTTGCCTAACATGGTGAACTTTGAGTGGGGGGAAACGAATTTACTTTAACTGCCTTTGAAATTGTCAGAAGTGGGACAAGTCGCTGTCAGTTTGACCTCAGATTCCCAAATTGCAGTTTCACCACGTTTCCAATGGTTAGTGCAATAGCATCTCACCCAACGGGTAGTGAGAACCTCCCAAGGCCATCCCACATAGGGGAGGTTCCAAGATGTTAGAAACACGTTTGGGATACCCAACCCGCCCACACCTGGTTGCTTTGGCATCCATTTGGCCAAATGAGATGCAACAGATGTCAATCCTAATTCTTGAGGGGAGGTTTCTGGGCTGGCGGCAACATTCAATGATGGAGATACATGCCCATCGAGATTTGTCCCAATGTTTTCAAGGAAGTTTTAAATTAATGACAGCTTTTAAAATGACCCAATGCCATTGGTGAGTTTAACTGAGGATTTGCCACTGGACACATTCTTCTTGGAAGGTACACGCCTGGCAGGCTTTGCCCCCAATATTTTGGAGGCAGGTTTTAACTAACAATATTGTTTCCCAATGGCCTGATGCCATTAGTGAGCTTTGCCAAGAATTTGACACATAATTCACCATTTTATTGAATGAATGAGACTGTCAGGCTTTGTTTCCAAGGGTTTAGGGCTTTTGGGACTTGATTTCAAGGGCTCATTGCCATCAAATTCAAAAATGCCCTTTAGACCCCTGGGAGTAGCGTCATACAATTATTTTAGTGCATTTCTCCTCAATTTGCCATACTATTTTGGTGGATGCAATTGTGGGGACAGGTGGTGGGATTTTCAGGAGGAGAGCAGTTATGTAAGTCTTGGGGAGTGTCCTTTGGCTCTCAATCAAGCTATCTTTCCATTCCCAAGTAAGAAAACACTGAAGAGGATGGCAGTACCCCTCATTACCCAAGGCGATCTCACCCACATAGTTGATGATCAATGGGTGACAGCTCGTCCGCTTCAGATCTCACCCCCAATTTCCTCACTCACCTCAGCAGAACTGTTGTGGGGAATCAGTGAAATCTGTGCCAAGATTATTGAACTGAAATTTAGTCAGATCCAATTTGGGTGGCAATTGGGCTGATGGCTGAAATTTGAATGGTTTTAAAAGCATGAAGAATGAAACATTGGCCAGATCGCCCAACAGTTCCGATTTGACCCCAAAATCAGCAAAACAAATATTGGGCGCCATCACCAAGAGTTTGAAACCCTCCGATAGTAATTCAGGCGTTGTGTCCAATGGGCCTCCATTGACCAAACAAATGGTTAATTGACTGAGCATGAGCAGGTTGGCCACCCCAAACCTGTTCCCAACCAAATGGTCCCATCCCTATACTTGGTGGCCTTGGGGGATTCCCATTGCTCGTCGGGCCAAACACCATCATGCTAACTATCAGAAACATAATTGACCCCTGGTCCAGACATTTGAGGTCGAACTGACAGAGACTCAGCCCAGTGCCAAATTTTGTGATGACGGTTCCCAAAGAATAAACCCCCCCTACCATCCAATTCGCCAATTAGGCCAAATTTGTGGACCCCAACCACGTTTTCACCAATTGACCACTATTTAATCAGTTGCAAGGCACTGAGAAAATTGTTGGTCGATTTTTCTTACTTTATTTCCCAAATAAATTCTATTGAAAAATCTCAAATTTTTATCTCCCTTCTTTCAACCACATTCCATATGGTGTTTGCCTGGTGGTCCACCGCCCCACACTCTGGGTGGGCCATACCAATCCTCTTGGTTACCATGATTCCCTCTATCACCAATCAGACTTGACGAGTCCAATATTTTTGGCTCTACAACCTGGTTCTCATGACCTTTTGGCAGTAATATACAGGGATTTTATGGCCCTATGTTCACCAACTATGGGAGAAAATTCACCTCTCTTTGCCCCATTAAAATAGTCTTACCAACCAAGAATCTCGCAGAAACTATCCCAGTAGTTTCCACCCCTGTTAGCAGAACCGCTGGGTCCAAAATCTATTCAGTTTGGTTTGCTGATGGGATACTTCTAACTCTGACACTCCGCCACCATTTTGTAGCATCCTATTTCCCAGCTCCATATCAAGTCATATAGTTGGCAATGCCTCTGGCATTCTGGCTTGCTTTCTGGATGCTTACGCACCCTGACTGGCAGGCCGGTCTAAACTTCTTCTGCCATTTCCATGACATAATTGACTAACCATTACTTCCAGCCACTTCCGCATTGATTTTCAAATTTGGCACCGCAGTGGTTACCCTCTATTAGATGAACGTGCAATCAGTTGTATGCTGTTTGTTGCTTGTGTGGTCACTCTCTGACTTCAGGAGAGGCATCTGCTCTATTCTGGGAAAACTCCTTCAAGCTACCCAAGAGGTGAAGATTGCATCTCCTCCTATTTCCTACAGCCTGGGAAAATATTGAGTATCCCTTCCCAAGAAATCGCCAATCAGGTTCTGGATGCACTCACTGAAGTACAAATGCACACAAAAATCACACTAAATAATGCTTCTGCGATATCTGAGGCCTAACAAGGACTCACATTGTTATATGCTGTGGATGGGGAGGCTTGTCACTGGGTGAGAAGTCTTTTGCGTTCTTTCACACAAAAAGGAGACCCTGCCTCCCTGATGGCTGTTGTATCAGCTGCCTTGAACCCCCTTTTGTCCCAATCAGACCATTTATTCAAACTGCTCTTTGCCATGGCCGAAGCCCCCAGTTTGGCCTCTTTGATCTCTACCTTTCGTGAGCTGGCTCCCACGTCAGAACTATCTATTGACATGCTTCAGGCAGTCTTTAGAGCGAGTTTGGATTCAGTTTCCGCTCACCATGTGGTTTAGTCTACCACCCAAGGATCAATAGATCAAATAGGCGTCACCGCAACTACTATCAAAGCTTTGCCTCGCCACGTTTCCTCAAATCAGATAAGGAATTTTATGATAGGATTTCTCAACGATGGTGCAGATGACGTCCCAACACTAAAATAGTGGCGGACATGGATTCCAACTCGGTCAGAACTCACAAGTCTGAGTTAGAATCTCCAGAGATAACTTTTTGTGATTCTGTTCAAGCCCAGATGAAGGAAATTAGCCCAGTCCTGGTCCTTCCAATTTTCGCTCCAGCTAAGAATCCCGACCCTGGTCCCAACACACCTATTGTTTTTTCAGTTGCCCAGGAATCAGTCATATCTTCCAATAAACAAAATTAAGTTTATTTTCTTGTACCCATGAGAATTAGTATTGGTTCCCACCATGTCTCCTTCAAAGCTCTGGATGATACTGGAGCAGCGGGGAGCTTCATGAGTGTAGAGTTGGCACAACAACTAAAACTGGAAATGGATGTGGGCTCCTCAGTAATGGTGGCCTCCTCTGCTTATCAGTATTCATATGTTGTTCGCCAACCAATATAATTCTCAATTCACCAATATAACTTCTACAATCGTTTTTCAGCCATGCCAAACCTGGTATTTCCGGTGATCTTGGGGGTGGGATAATGGTGCTGACAACATGTAAGGATTCATTTGGAATTGAATACATTGTCGTTTGCCAATAATAATTCAGAAGGAGAGTTCCCTCTGATTAACACCCTCAAGAAAATCCAAGGAACCGTCTCTATCACCACCCTAGTCACTTCCACGGGCGTTCCAGCTGAGTTTCCCAAAAATTTAATGCCATATCGCAGAATTTTTGATATGGAAAAGGCGGACCGTCTGCCAAAACATTCTAGGTACAATTGTGGATTTTAGACAATCGTGGAATTGGTAAACATCAATTGCCCATTGTATCCCCACACGGCGGAAGAAAAGTTACACTCAATACCTGGTTGGACGATATGTTAAAAAAAGGCTGGTTGTTCAAAGAAACGTCTCCCATCGCTTCCCCTATCATCTTTGCAAGAAAATTGGATGGATCGCTCCGCCCTTGCATAGATTGTGGTCACCTGAACAAAATCACAGTTACAGACCCATACCCATTGCCCCTGGAACAGACAATCAGTCAAGCAATTGTCAAATCCCGGGTGTTCTCAAAACTCAACCTGGTGAATGCTTTCAATCAGATTTGAGTAATGGAAGGAAAAGAATGGCTGACCACAATCTGAACGAGGCGAGGCATTTTCCAATTTTATGTAATGCCCTTCGGGCTGAAAAATGCTCCCACTACATTTCAACAAATGATCAACAATGCGTTATGGGATCTCCATTTTCCTGTGCTATTGTTTATATTGATGATATCCTAGTCCATTCCCCAACTCCCGAGCAACATGCTATCAACTTAGAAGCAGTGGTGGTTGCTTTGCACAAAGCAGGCCTGTTCCTCAAAGCTTCCAAATGCGAGTTTTACAAGGAAGAGGTTACATTTCTCGGAAACTTGGTACTAAAAGAAGGGGTCGCCATCCCCCCCAACAAATTAGATGCAATCTGAGAATGGCCAACCCCAACTACACAGAAGCAGCTTCGAAGTTTCTTGGGTACCATCATTTTCCTAAAGAAATTCTCCCCCACACTTCCCCAGTTGGCCGCCCCGCTCCACCCCTCACAGGGAATAACGTACCGTTTTGTTGGATCTCCAAATGCCAGCAGGCGTTTGAAGTGATCAAAGAAGTGTTTGTGTCTCCTCCCACTTTGAAACATGCTGATCCCACCAAACCTTATATTGTTACATGCGATGCTTCATTGGTAGCTGTGGGCACAGTGCTGCTTCAGGACCATGATGGTCTCAAACATCCAGTTGCTTATTTCTCCTGAAAATTCACCACTACAGAGCAGTCCTGGGCCATCTATGACAAGGAACTGGCCGCTGTTGCATGGGCATTAACTCATTGGTGGTACCTGTTTCAAGGTGCTTGTCATGAGTTAACGGTCTGCACAGATCACCAAGCTCTCTTGTATTTTCACAAACCCCAAAAATTGGCACACTGGCAAGCCCAAACCTATTGGGACCTGTGCAGTTTTAACTTCACATATGAATTTGTCAAGGGTGCGCTAAATGTCCTTCCCAATTTCCTAAGCCATAGTCCCGCTCACTGCCCCTCAGAGCCTGAGGAAGAGGATCTCGTTACCATGATCCCGGCTACTCAAATCCTATTGATCACTCCCTCAGTTGTTTCCTCCGCCGCGCTGTAACCTGACAATCCATTATTGGCCCAGGTGTAAGCCAGTCAAACGGCCTGTCCTGAGGGGGTGGAGTTGATTGAATAGTTGACTCACTCAAGCCCCAAACACTCCCTATATTCTTTAGAAGAAGGTCTCATCTATTTTTGATCTCATGTTTGGGTACCTCCCTCCTTCCGCCTGAACATATTATGCGCACACCATGATCCCCCCACAGTCGGACACCCCAGTAACAAGAAATGCATTGACCTGATCAAGCGAACCTTTAATTGGGCAGGACTGACCAAAGAGGTTCCAACTTGGATTGCTGATTGTGTTACTTGTGCTAAGCCAAGTCAGACTGTTCTGGAAAAAATGGCCTCCTACACCCTTTACAACAGGTGGAAGGTCCATGGACCTCGGTATCCATTGATTTCATTGTCAAACTCCCTTGCTCCAATGGTTTCACAGCGGTAATGGTGGTGGTAGATCGCTTTACCAAATTTTCCCTATTCATTCCTTGTACTTCTGCGATCACATCAGAAGAAATGGAACGTTTATTTGTTCACCATGTGTTTTTGATGTTCAGCCTTCCCCAGGAAATCATCAGTGACAGGGGTACCCAGTTTACTGCCCGGTTTTGGAGTGAACTCTTGTCAATCCTTAAGATAACTCCTTGTCAATCCATGGCGTATCATCCCCAGTCTGACGGCCAGACTGAGCGGGTTAACCAAGTTCTCAAACAGTACCTGTGTTGTTACGCGGTAGCAGCGCAAGATACCTGGGCTGATGACCTGCCTCTTACCCCAATTTGCATATAATAACGGGACTCACACTTCCATAAGTTTCTCACCATACAAAGCAACATTGGGTTATAAACCATCATTCTCAGTTGGGGCATGCTTGCGACCAGAAGTGCAAGCTTCTGCGGATCATGCTGGTCATATTTGATTGACCCAAGCTTTAGTGCGGGAACACCTTACTAAAGCTATCAATGACTACAAGCGATTTGCGGATTGTAAGCGCCTTCCAGGTCATGACTTTAAGGTGGGTTCTTATGTCATGCTCAATACCCACCATTTTCAAATCCAAACCCCTTCCCACAAATTTGCCAGCAAGCGTTCAGGTCTCCACTTAGTGGAGGAGGTATTGGGTAATGGGGCGTTTCAATTGAAGCTTCCCGCGCATTGGAAGCAACACCCAGTTTTCCATGTATCCCAGCTGTTGCCCTTCAAGGGTGTGATTCCCACAGACCCAGAACCAATCATCATCAACAACGAGGAGGAAGCCGAAGTGGAGGCCATACTGGCATTTTGGAAGTTGCAACAATCAGTCCAATACCTTGTGGCCTGGAAAGGATATCCAGCTTATGAAAACAGTTGGGTCAAGGCGCGCAATTGCACAAATTGCATGGACCTGGTTGACGTTTTCCACACATCCCACCCTGAGGCTCCCCGCCCACCACAGAAGGCCACGATGATTATGGCTATCAAGTTACCCAAAGCGCATAAGAACATGGCTATGGTGCAGTTTCCCAGTGGGGGGGCCATCCATTTGGGAAAAGGAAAGGGTAATGTAAGTCTCAGGGAGTGTCCTTTGGCTCTCAATCAAGCTATCTTTCCATTCCCAAGTAAGAAAACACTGAAGAGGATGGCAGTACCCCTCATCACCCAAGGCGATCTCGCTCAGATAGTTGACAAGCAATGGGTGACAGCTCACCCACTTTGGATCCCACCCCCAATTTCCTCACTCACCTCAGCAGAACTATTGTGGGGAATCAGTGAAATCTGTGACGAGATTATTGAACTGAAATTAGTTGGATTCAATTTGGGTGGCAATCGGGCTGATGGCTGAAATTTGAATGGTTTTAAAAGCATGAAGAATGAAACATCAGCCAGATCGCCTGACAGTTCTGATTCAACCCCAAAATCAGCAGAACAAATATTGGGTGCCATCGCTGAGAGTTCAAAACCTTCCAATAGTAATTCAGGCATTGCGCCCGATGGGCCTCTATTGACCGAACGAATGGTTAATTGACCAAGCACAGGCGGGTTGGCTGCCCTAAACCTGTTCCCAACTGAATGGTCCCATCCTTATATTGGATGGCCTTGGGGGATTCCCATCGCTTGTCAGGCCAAATGCCATCATGCTAACCATTGGAAACATAATCAACCCCTGGTCCAGACATTTGAGGTCAAACTGACAGAGACTCAGCTCGCTGCCAAATTTTGTGATGATGGTTCCTAAAGAATAAACCCCCCCTCTACCATCCAATTCACCAATTAGGCCAAATTTGTGGACCCTGACCACATTTTCACCAATCAACCACTATTTAATCAGTTGCAAGGCACTGAGTTGATTGTTGGTCAATTTTCTTACTTTATTTCCCAGATAAAAATTTTATTGAAAAATCCCAAAATTTTATCTCCCTCCTTTCAACCACATTTCATATGGTGTTTGCCTGGTGGTCCGCTGCTCTGCACTCTGGGTGGGCATTACCAATTCTCTTGGTTGCCATGATTCCCTCTATTGCCAATTGGACTTGACAAGTCCAATATTTTTGGCTCTACAACCTGGTTCTCATGACCTTTCAGCAGCAATATACAGGGATTTTATGGCCCTATGTTTGCCAACTATGGGAGAAAATTCACCTCTCTTTTACCCCCAACAAAATGGTCTTAACAACCAAGAATCTCGCAGAAACTATCCCAGTAGTTTCCACCCCTGTTAGCAGAACTGCTGGGTCTGAAATCTATTCAGTATGGTTTGCTGTTGGGATACTCCTAACCCTGACACTCCGCAACCATTTTGTGTAATCCTGTTTCCAGCTCCATATCAAGTTGTATGGTCGGCAATGCCTCTGGCATTCTGGCTTGCTTTCTGGATGCTTACACACCCTGACTGGCAGGCTGGTCTAAACTTCTTCTGCCATTTCCATGACACCCATCCACTAGTTCAAGTTAGTCCATTGGTTTCCAGAGCAACCAGTTGCAGGTGGTTGGGCATCCCAAACCTGTTTCTGACCTCATGGGACTGATCTTATATGGGTAGCCCTGGGAGGTTCCTGCTGCCTGTCAGATGAGATACCATCAACCTAGTTGTGTGTAATTAAGCCAACAATCAACTCAGTGCC
>JAKSZP010008385.1:0-67378 GCA_022478985.1 Massospora cicadina
TCTGGTTTTTAATTAATAAAGTACCCAATTATTGTCTCACATACCCCAATTTTGGTCTATTTTCATACAAGATTCTGTATTTCCAATTGGAAACAACTATAGCAATGGAACTAAAAACTTTGTTGCAATTTGTCAATCTTTTCTAGAGCCATGGAACTAATATTTTTATAGCCTTCATCATACCTGCTTATAGTTTTTCCAAAAATTTAAATAATGGCCCTCCCACAATTGACCATCTGGGTAATAAAAATGTACTGAGTTGATCAAGAGGATTTTTAATTGGGCAGATTTATCAAAGGAAGTACTAGCCGGGATTGCCAATTGTGTTACTTGTGTATGGGCCAAGTTGGATTGATCATGAAGGGGTTTTCCCATCCACAACAGGTGGAGAGTCCATGAACATTGGTGTCCAAAATTTTATTTTGAATTTCCCCTGTTCCAATGGATTTATGGCAGGATGGTGGTGGTTTATCATTTTAAAAAAGTTTCCTTATTTTTTCCCATGCTCTTCTGTGATTACATCGAAGAAACTTTTTGTCTCTTTTCGCCATGTGTTTTCTATGTTTGGTCCCCCTCGGGGAGATCATCAGACCGGGGCCCATTTACAGCACATTTCGGGAATAGTTTTTATCCATCAAAATCCCCCCCTGCCTTCCACAGTGTATCATCCCCAGTCTGATGGGCAAACTGAGCGTGTTAATAAAATTTTAAAGGATTTGCGCTGCTACACTGTGGCTGCACAAGATACCGAAACCCAAAGACCTTCCCTTTTCAATGTGCCTTAACAATGGTACTCACACTCTATGGGGGTTTTTTCCCCAGAAGTGACATTGGGGTATAATCCCCATTTTCAGTTGGTCCTTTCTGTCCCAGAGGTCCCAGCTGCCGCAGATCATCTAGCATATTTGGTCTACCCAGTCCTTAGCGCGGGGGCATCTCACAAAGGCTATCAATAATTACAAGCAGTTTCAGATCAAAAAAGGCTTCCTGGCTAGACATAGTGGTGGGTTCATATGTTATGCTAGATATGCACATTTTTTATGGGTACCTTTCTGAAGGGAAACAATCTTTCAGGTCCCCCCTTTGTGAAGGAAGACTTAGAAAATGCTTCTGGGTTTAAAATTCCAGCTCATGAAAACAGCACCCCATCTTTTACATATCTCAGTTGTACCCATTTAAGGGGACCATTCCCATAATTTTGAGCCAATATTTGAGAATGAGGAGGAGGACGAGGTGGAAAATTTAGCATCCCCAAAAAACCTTGAAGGTCAGTTTAGTATTTATCACCTGGAAGGGGTTTTCTGGCCTATAAGAAAAGTTGTGTTAAGGCCCACAATTATGCAAATTGCATGGAACTGGTTAGGGGTTTTATGAGTTCCATTATGATGCCCTGTTCCCCCTTCCCCAAAAAATTGCAACTTTCTTGGTGGTCAAGTTCCCAAGGTGCACAAAATTAGCCCTTTAGTTTAGCATGGGGCCTCTCCTTTGGCAAAATAATAGGGGAATGTAAGTCCCGGGGGAAAATCCCCTTTTCATAGATTTCTGATTTTCCCCTTACCCAAAAAGGGGGTTAAAAGGGCAGATGTACCCCCCATCACCCAGGGTGACCTCACCCTTGGTAGACAAGTGCTGGGTTACAGCGCTCCCTCTGAAATTCCTCCCCCAGTCCCCACACTTACCTCTGCTGAACTTGTCTTAAATTGGGAAGTCTGTGCCAAAATTATTGAATCAAACATAAAATATCTGAAATTAACAGAAATAAAGCCCAAAAATTTAAAAAAACCCCAAATTAAAGAGACAATAGAGTTATCAGCTGAATTTCAGATGATATCAACCCTCAAGTGATACAATTTTTTTCAAATTCCCTTCTAAATTGTCAGGGGTTGTCGCAAAATTTAAAACCCCTGTTTTAAAAATCAGAGGGCCCAAACCCCTCACTTGGCTGTACAAATGCCCCCAAAAACCAGATATTGAAGTTCAGGAGAACATCCCCCGTCGTAGATCAGTCACTCTTCATTTTTGAGCAAAAAGGGGCAGAAGAGGCAGCTGTACCCACCACTCAGGGGAAACCTCACCTATGTGGTAGACAAGTGCTGGGTAACAGCCTTCCCTCTCTGGATCTCCCCAGTACCTTCACTCACCTCAGCTGAACTTGTTAGCTGGATTAAGGAAATATGTGCTGAGATTGTTAAATTGAAGTTGATTGGTCTGAAACTGATGGAAATCAAGCCTGATGATTGGAATCCATAATCAAAAGGGATGAAGATTGAATTATGAGCCAGAATCATTGATGGCTTTGATTTGGCCAGCAATGTGATCATCAAATTAACCCCTCTCAAATCATTGGGGATGATCCCTGATGTACAGGTAGTAGCATTGTGCACTATTGATGATAGTTTGAAGCTCCCATCTGGTAAATCAAGTTGCAGCTGTTACGAGCACTTTTGACCAAATGAACTGCCAGTGACTGGGCATGGGTGGGTTAGGCATCCTGAACCCATTCCCAACCAATTTGGACTGCCCCTATGTGGGGTGGTCCTGGGGGATTTCCATTGCTTGTCAGGCTAGATGCTGTCATGCCAACTGCTGAAAATGCAGTCAAGTCTCAGTTTGGGCATTTGAGGTCAAACTGACAGCAACTTGGCCTGCCACCATATTCTTTGATGTTGGTTTCCATTGAGCTTATCTTCCCCCATTCCTGAATAATTTGCCAGTTAGATCAAACTTGAGGGACCTAATCCCTGCTTGTTCCCACATCAATTGACCACTATTTAATCAGTTGCATCACACTGAGAAAATAGTTGGTCAATTTTATTCATTTATCTTTCCAATAAACCCCTTCACCCAAACTCCAATTTATATATTGAAAACTAAACCACCCTTTCTGCCTATATTCCAACCCTCAGGGTTTATCGGCTGTATTCACCTGATACTTTGCTAGGTGCATATACACAATTATGACTTATGGGCACTTAATGGCAGAATTTCTTCCCAGTTTCATATCTGTCATACCAGCAGAGTGCCACTGGCATTCAGGTTTGCCATTTGGGTGCTTTAGCACTTAAACTGGCAGGCCAGTCTAAAAATAACTTGCTGTTTGCCAGATAGGGACCACTCTATTGGACTTGTTTTCTTAGCATGGATTGTACAGCTATATTATAAAATGGTAGGAAAAATAAGGGGAAATTGGTAACTTGAGAATGAATTAATGAAGATGTGTGGTGGCTTTCCCTTTTGGTTGAGCACTACTAGTGCTAAAAAATGGTTTAATGAACCCAAAAAGTCAAACACATAGCAGCCTTTTATTGAGAGCTGATAAAAACTATTATATCTAAATCAATTATCATGCATCATTGCCTTATAAGCCATACAATTATAATCTATACAACCTTGTTCTAAGCATAATTGGTTAACCACCAAGTCAACCTTTTGTGATACTAATTTAATACCCTTCAGATTACCTGCTGATATGGAAGGTCAAATTTGGTTGAATTCAATATATATTATCTAGTTTTATTCTATTATACTATATCACAGCATGAACATATAAAATTTAATGATTTGTTATACTTTTGGATGTGGATTTTTCACATCTTTGCTATGTTTCCCTCAACATATTGTTCATTAATTGTATACTCAAAGCTGTCCAGCCCTTTCAGAAGTATTGCCCAATGACTTAGGCTTACTTTTTTTATAAGGATGCAATCTTTAATTCAGTTAGCAGGGCATATTCAAACTTCTTATACAAATGTGTAGTATAAGCTAAGGTCTGGATTACTTTTGCTGAGCTATGGATAGTAAAAGTAAAGGCGTATTGTGCTTGGGAGGTTAAAAAAAAGGCAAATGTGATATCTATAGAGTCTGATAAAAGATAATAATATATGGCTTTAGGCATTGGTTTGTTATAATTTATGTAAAGAGCCTCTATATGTGCATAACAAAATAAAGCCTTAAAAAAGAGAAAACTGAGTTTTCCAAGGATAATATATGACTTATTTTTTATCTATGCTGTAGGCTAGATCTTTATTAACATAACGAAGCAAGGCAGGAGGGTTGCCAAACTTTTTTCAGAGAAAAGCAGATGGGGTAGACTTTAGGAAGCACCTTAAGACTTATATGTAATGTTTCAGCAGCTAATACATACTGAACAAAGTAGAATTAGTGCAATCTTTCACTGATAGCTCCTCCAAATCGTCTGATATTTTAGGATATCATAAGTTTAATCCTTCATTAATAAAGTTTGCATTTTTTAGGTAATACTGCATGAAAGAAAAAGCTAAACCAACAATCATAGCTTATTTTTTGCATTTAAGCTAGTGGTAATAAATGGTTAAATTTTTTTGAATGAGCATGTAATAAATATAAATTTTACTTTTATAAATTATTCTTATTGAAAAAACTTCAAAGGTTGCACCAGCTTCTCTTGCAAGTTAATTTATTGTTAATCAAACATAATGTAGAATCGTTATATATTCTTTATATGCATATGCTAATAAACTATAATTCATAAAAAATGATAGAATTATTTTAGGAATAGAACATTATAAAAATGCTAAAAATTTTGAAAATAAACATCTAAAATTTGGGGCAAAGAGCCCGCTTATTATTTAAATTATAATTTCTTAAAATTAAAAAGTGAAAAATACTAAGGTGTAATTTATGAAACAAGCTGCAAATTGCTAATAAGCTTAATAAATCCAAAATATAGGGTTTGACAATTTGTTACAAAAATCACAAAGAAATACATTTATACTCGAGTGTAAATGCATTTATGTATTTATATTAATTTTTGGGTTTTTGCCATTCAGACAACTAAATCCAAAATCAAAAAATATAAAATTTCATAAGATGTATAACTCTATCTTTCTTACCATAACATTTTTTGCAAAACTTCTTACATATAAAATATCCTTTTAAGTTTTTATTCATCAATAATTTCAGTTTGAAGACCTTTAAAGGATGCAACCTTAACATAGGACACATGTGTGTATAGCTTGTTTTTAGCATCAGCATCTTCGTTTCTTTTGCGGGAAAGCTTTACACGAATACGATGGTCAAAATATTTCTGATGCCACGGTGCCATACTGCCTTGTTAAGGGAAGGGTCAATACGAACATCAGGAGTCCCCATGGCCTTAACAGCAAAAGCCTTTATTGCTTTAATGGCCTTAGGAGCACGCTTTTTAAAAGAGCTATAAAATTTAACTACATGTAAAACCGTACACTTACGTTCCATTAATATATTTATGCAGGTGAATGGTATATTCACGAGACACAACATCTGTCAGCGTTGACTTTTTGTGTTCTTTTCTGCTAGCCATTTAAAAATCTGGTTTTCTGTCAGTGTTTAATTTTAAGCCTAGTATTCACCTATACCTAAAGGTTCACAAAAGAAAAAGCTAATTTTTAAAAAGAGATTATTAGAATAGCGAGTCGGATTTTCTATAATTAATTTATCTGACATACAAAAATCGATTAATCTTTAGGTACTTATAAGCTGCTTTACTCAGCGTCGCTCGTGTTTATAATTTACAGATGATTCTAATCGATTATTTTAGTTCTTATTGGTAGATGGCCATCAAGAAACTTAGGAAGCAATTTGAATATATCGATTAATCGAACAATCACCAACTGCTTGGCAAAACTAATGACCTATTGATTCGTCACATCACCATCACTTAATCAAACCATTGAGCCTAACGAATTACCCGAAGGCCCAAAGCCTTCAGCCTAAACGATATACCAATTCCATTACAATTATATCATTTTTATATCTTACTAACCGATTTACCCGTGCTTCATTACGGTGTCTATAAAATTAAAAATTTCAATTTATTAATTTAGATTTTATAGATAAACAAAACCACTCAGCCAAATCTAATTGCTCAATCGAATCAACCAAAAACCACCAAACTCTCAGGTAAACCTAATTGAACTTATCAAAACAACCAATAACTAATCACCCCTCAAAACTAAGCTGGTCCTATCGATTCGAACAAAAGCCATCAACCACTCGGCTAAACAAAATAAACCTATCGAATCAATCAAATAACACCAAACTGCTACCCGAAACATCTTTTTATATTAAATCATCGTGTACGTGACATATCTTCCAAACTACTAAATCAACTTCTACTTAACTTGCCAAAAGTATTTTATTAATTAGGTGAACCAAATTAGGCAGGTTTTTAAAATATATGTAAACCTAACATCCAGATACCGTGCTTTGCTACAGTATTAAAGTTTATCAGATAAGCTCACACTGACAGCCTATAGGCTGTGCCAACGCTACTCTCGAGCCACTCGGACTAACAGCTCCGCTGTTGCCCTCGTGGCTGGTGAGCTGATTATCCAAACTACTTAATCTACTTAACTCTAATACTGATTTTTGTTGAGTTTCAGATGAGCAATTTGGTAAATTATTAGATAATATTCGCCAATTCTCACCCACTCACCTCAATAGATTAAACCTATCATACTCGATAGTTTCAGATTCGATATTATTTGCCAATTCTCACCCACTCACCCAAATAGATTAAACTTATCAGACTTGATTAGCTTCAGGTGAGCAATTTGGTGAATTACTAGATAATATTCGCCAATTCTCCACTCACCCAATAAATTAAACCCATCAGCCTCGTTAGGTTTAGATTCGACCTTATTTGCCAATTCTCACCCACTCACCCAAATAAATTAAACTTATCAGACTCGATTAGCTTCAGATGAGCAAATTGGTAAATGATTAGATAATATTCGCCAATTCTCACCAACTCACCCAAATAGATTGAACCCATCAGGCTCGATAATTTCAGATTAGATAAGATTCGCCAATTCTCACCCACTCACCCAAATAGATTGACCCTATCAGACTCGAAGGTTTCAGATGTCAGTCAGTCAGTCAGTGAAATTTTTTCAAGTAGATATAAAGATTTATTTATCTTATTATAAACAAGAATAAAACAGCCGATGTTGGTTCTCCTATAATTTTATAAGATATTTTTGCTAAATTTTGTCATTATTAACTTATTTGTTTAGGGGATAATATGTCACATACATATATAAACTATTTATATAAAGAGATTAAAAGTCATTTCATTCAAGATAAGAGAAATTTTATTCAGGGTAAAGGATTTTAATCAAGATAAGAGTAAAAGTAATTTTATATAAAAAAAACTACACATATATGTTCCAAATCTCCACCTAAATCACAAGACCAATTTCAACTAAACTTGACAAAATTATTATAAGCAATAGAAAAATTGTCAAAATTCTATCCCTCAAATTTTATTAAAAAAGATACAGGTTATATATTTGATATAAAAACATAATTTTTTATTGGAAATCATTATTATTTTGCCTAAAGAAGTTTAGTGGCTATGTAGTTAATTTAAAAAGATTTTATTTACTTCCTAAACTTTAATGATGGCTATCTAACAATATAAAAGATAAATTATATTATAATTTTATGAAGGTGTGGAAGGTGAATTGTAATTAAAGATCTCTTTTGCACATTAGTATTACTCTTTAAATTCTAGAAAAGTGATGCAGTAAAAAGTTCATAGCAAGAGAAATATTTTTGTTTGCATCTAATGCTCTTATTAAGAGCAGTACTTGTAACTTTCTGCTGCTACAGTTACAAATGAGAATTCTACCTGGTAGAGCCTAGCTCATAGAGCTAATGGCCATAGTAACTTACTTTTTATTTAAATGTTTTAGATTGTCTCTGTTGTATGATTAATCTAACTGGTGGGGGTGCATCCACTGCTCATTGTTGTAGAACTGGCGGTGATAAAGTCCAAATGCACCAAAATGACTTGGTCACCAACCCTGCAATCTCCATGACAAAATAATTTTTCTACTGCAGATTTAGGTGCCTAAACCCCTATAAAGGCTTCTCAGCTAAAACAGGGGCAGGTGGTTTCAGCTCTGACAGAATCCACTTTCCTTTTAAATTGAAAAAATCTTGACAATGCAAAAATATTGGTGGTCAGAACCCTCAAAAAAATTTCTGTCTCAATCTATTGTCAAGTACTGTCCATCTGCTCTCCTCAGGTTTAGTGGATGCTCCCTCTACTGGGGAGTTGACCCCCACCAACTCTTTCTGAGCAGATATCCAATCAAACCAAGCTTAGCAAAGATAGTCATTTTTGATCAGATATTAGTAAATCTATTATTTTTTTTGGAAAATGTTTCTGAGGATCAATCCCTCATTCAAATTTATCCTTATTGGCCTGTATTACCAGTGTGGTATCCATTGTGTTGGGATCCAAGTTAAGATTATCAGAGATATCAAAACCAATGCCAAAAAATCAAAATTAGTGGTGGAAATCCCTAAATCTGCTTAAGCATTCTAGGAGCAAGTGGTGCCATAATCCATAATGCCCCCATGAAATACATGCTATTGCAGAAGAATATGCTTACTTGTAGAGGCATCTCTACTTAGGATATAATGCAGTATGAAATTCTGCAGTTCCCTTATGTGACAGTGACTTGATAGATTTTGAAAGCTATAACTTCTGAAACAGTAACTACTTGGTTTGTAATCAAGCTCTTTGCTGGGACAGCAAAAAGTGGATTAAAATACAAATCTCAATCAATTTATCAATAATCTTTAAATTGCCATACATCTATACTGAGAAAGTCCTCAAGTAAGCAACTGCTGGTGGACCAACAAGATGTGGAGGAAGCTTTCTGTGAGGATCTAAAACCTTCAAAAGCCAAGACATGGCTGGATTCAGAAATTAATCTCTATGATGCCATGGAGTGTAATAAGCTGAGTATCCTTGCAATGATGGTGCCTTTGGTCAAGAGATCATATATTTTTGTCAAGAGAGTGTCTGTAACTCTATTGTTACCAGCAAGGTGATGTGGGATGCAAACCCACATTGCTAGGGAACTAGCCATTAAAAGAATGGAAAATGAGGCACCTAGAATGGTGCTTGAGCAAAAGGTAACCCAAGCGAGGATATAAAGCACCACATATGAGATCAGGTAAGTAAGAAACCTCCCAACTTGAGTAGACACCAAAAGGGAGTCCAATGTCAAGGGTAATTGGGCGCTAGTAGACATGGGTGTCTTGGTCTAGAGGGGACCTAAATGGCCCAAGAAAGCATCTGGGATTTGGGTTAATGGTGATATTAAGTAGAGGCTCACATGGTTGGAGACCTCCCTGAAGAGGTCCACCACCAAGTTCACCCCTGAAACCATTGAAAAATGTAAAAATAGCGGGTAAAATTTATTTAAGAAAGTTGACCAACAAGGAATGTTGGTCACAAAAACATATTTAAAGTGGGCTGGTGAAATTCAGGTTCTGCAGAAGTGCGCCCAAGCCTTGATGCTCCAATAAACAGATGCTTCTGTCCATTTTAGTAAAATACACTAAAAGTGCCTTCACTCAAGTAACTGATTGAAGCTATATTTTACCTGAGCTTAAAATTTCATGGCTTGAGCGGGACTCAAACCCTTGCTCTCCAACCAAGCGAATCAAACCATCTTTGTTTATAATGTAAATCATCTGTTTTAGTGCCTGAGCTGAGATAAGAGGATGGGCGTTTTGCACCCCATTAGTATCAACCTGGGCATGCTTAGCTTGCAGCCAGCATTGATCTAAGGTGTGTTTCAGGTCAGGAAGAGCCTGAAGTTTCACCTTCTGGGCCTTCTGTCACCCAGCCTTGTCTTTAGCATTGGTTTCTACTATATAGTCATCCAACCATGACAATTTTGTTAACATAACTACTTTCATATATAGAAATGTTCCCTAACACTGCAGTCAAGCTCAACTGGAATGCTATGTTCTTTCCCCCAAAATTTTCTTCAAGTTGTATAACACCAATTTTTCTTCTGCCAAGGCGCTTCTGAGATCACAGTCAGTTTTAAGGCTAAAAAGCCTTACACTGGTCATATATATAGATTACACCTGCTATGGCTTCTGACTTGCTGCAAGCAGGTTGAATAAATTAGAAAGCTATAGAATGAGGGCCCTTTCAGATATGGTCACTGTAAATAGTGATTAGCTGGAGCGCTAATGGCTTAACCCCCACTGAGATGAAATAATGACTCCACAATATCACCAGTACCTGTCAGTGTTCATGCTAACTGAAAAAAGACTGGCCATATGAGCTGGGGTTTTCAATGCCCAGTGAGTGGCCAAGCATGCCCTAGGCTCATCTGAACTTATAACTTTTGTGTAAAGTTCTAAAAAAGTTAAGCTGAGTAGGTAATCTGTTCAATAACATACTAAATGCATCCTAAAAATCCTGGAGGCTGTAATGGGGCAACCATAGGTCTTACTGGGATGACCTCCCAAAGTGGGAGAAGCAGGGAGGGTAACAGCCCCTTAGAGATTTTTGGCTGTTCAGCATTGAGAGTTGATAAATTAAAATACTAGAAAAATTTAGAATGAGTGGATTGTACCAAATTTGTAGCAGATTGGCAGGGTGTATTTAGTTTAATGACATCTGTGGCATGCCTAGTGGATCACGCCAAGTTTAAAAATATCAGCAGAGTATATATAAATTAATAGCATCTGCAGTATGCCCAGCAGATCAGATGACATAATTGGGCAGGCTAAAGCATGTGTGGTATTTTATATCATGGAGAAATTTTGGATCAGCAAATTATGATATCTCCTCCAAAAATTCTTAAACTATTTTTCAGAAAGCTGAGGGAAATACAGAATACTTCTTCTTATAAAGAAAGCAAAGGGTGGGGTGGACTTCATAGCAAACTACTAGAAGCAGTTCTTATTTTTATTAAAAAATTGAAATTGAATTAAGAAATGAACTGAAAAACTATCCTAAGGAGGGCGGTTGCCTATATAGCGGGGCAGGTAAAGGAAATTTTAGAGCTTTAGAGGTGACAAAACCTCTTCTGGAAACCCCAATTAGGAAGGCAGGCTATGCACAATAATTTAAGGGGGAAAGGCGTTTGAGGTCTTGTATGGCATCAAAAAAGTTTGATAGTGTAACGCACTGGCTCCTTCCAATGAGCCACAAATGAGTTAGGCAACAGAATCCATGTTACAGACCATAAGGCTGACAGGGCTCCTGATACTACTCTCCTTGTGCGCGCGCTACAAGATTGGACAAGCACCCCCTGGAAGACAGTTGCAAATATACTTAACCCCAGCAACATGCCTTGACTCCAATACAAGGTATAAAGGGAGGCAATAGCTCTCCCAAGCTCACTCTCAAAGTCCAATTCTTGTTGATTCAAGCCAAACATGGCTGCAGTTAGGCAATATTTTAAGATAAACTCAAAGTATAAATATATGAATTTTAAGTTCTTTTATTTAATATTGGGCCAGGTTGATAGAAAACAGAACTGAGAAGCCTCCAGCTCCCAGTTCCTTCCCTATATACACATGCTACAAGCTAATATAAAATATAACACAAGCTTATGGTGCTAATCTGACTGATGCTTGGTGTAAACCTTACAGCAGGATCGCGGAATCCTCACTCAATGGTTCTGTGCCAGTTCTGATCCTCAACAGTTCCGCGCCAGTTCCATTTCAAATCCCAAATGAACCGCGAAACTTTTAAGCACCCATTCCATTCCATTCTCGATTCGAATCCAAACTGAATCTCAAAACTACCCATGTTACTCAATTCCCATTTTTTCCTCTACTTGGACGTCCATATTGCTCCTTGGCCTCCTTCAAGCTCCTGCCCCTTAGGCGTCCTTGCCAGGACCAACGCCCCCTCCTCCTCCATACACCCAGACACAGCCTGCCCTGTCTTACCAAAGATCAGGGCAATGTGATGCTGAGGATAGACCTCAACTGTCACATCACCCCCCTAGACAGGAAGAACTCTTGGATTTTCTCAGGACATCGGGCACAATCCCTAGCTGATTGCCATGTGGACTCCTCAATAGGATGACCCACCCAACGTACCAAGAATGAATGACGTCCTCTCATTACTTTGGTGTCGAGAATCTCCTCAACTTCATACTCTTCAGCTCCTCCTCCAGCTGGGAATAAAGGAGAAGGACTTTCAGGTGGCTGGCCAAAGAATGGTTTGAGCTGCGATACATGCAACACCAGATGAGCTCTTGACCCTTCTGGGAGCTTCAGCTCAAATGCCACCTCGTTCACCGCCCTCACTACCTGATATGGGCCCAACGCCACCGGCCCCAATTTCCAGCTCCTTACAGGAAAGGCGTATTTCTGAGCATTCACCAAGACCCAATCACCTCTTTTGAAAGCTCTACCTTCAGATCTATGCCAGTCTGCCTTCCTCTTCTGAGCCACAACTGCCACCACCAAATTCTTCTTCAGGAGCTCCAGGGTGTCCTGGGTATCTCATGACAGTTCATCTGCCGCTGGATTCCGCCCTTGCTCCCTAGGCCCCATACCCTCTGGGTGTTGGCCATGATTTGCGAAAAACGGGGTCATACCCATGGATGAATGCTTATGATTGTTATAAGCAAATTGAGCCAGCTTCACCCAATATACCCAGTCATCCTGCCGCCCTGAGACATAGCACCTCAAATACTGCTCCAATATCTGATTTACTCTCTCAGTTTGGCCATCTGACTGAGAATGGTATTCTGACAAATGGCAAGCCTTGATCTTTAGATTTTCCAACATGTGGAGCCAAAATTTAGATGTAAATTGTGGACCCCAATCTGACACAATCTCTTCAGGCACCCCATGTCTGGAGAAAATCTCATTTACAAAAATCTGTCCTGCCACTTTTGCAGAAATGGTTGACTGACAAGGGAAAAACTCTGCATATTTAGTCAGGCGATCCACCACCACCATCAAGGCATCCATCCCCTGTGACTTGGGAAGTCCTGTGATGAAATCCACACTCACTGAGGACCATGGTCTAGAAGGAATTTGAAGCGGCTTCAATTTCCCCCTAGTGCCACCCGTTGGGCCTTTGCCCTGGTGCAAACCACACAGTGCAAAACATACTTCTGCACCACCTCACCCACACCTCTTCACAAATAGTGACGGCAAACAAGATCTAACATCTTCTCTTGACCGGGATGACCTGCCAGAGGATGGTTGTGACTAGCTGCCATTACCTCTTGTTGCAGACTCTTCACCGGGACCCAAATCCTTCTCTCATGGCATATGATATCACCCCAAACTGAGAATCCCGCATGCCCCCTGTTTGCCTCACCTTCTCCTGTCTCTTCTCTTATCCGTTGGCCCAGCTCACATCTTTGCTGCTCAGTCCAGATTCTTCCTGCCATTCCTTCTCTCTAGCCCTGGATCATTGCAAACAAGTTCTGTGGCAACATCGTGGCTGTGTTGAACTTCCTCAACTCCTCATCAGAAAACACCAGTCCAGAATCATGGCTTAATAAATCTGGCAAGATATTTTGTTTTCCCAGCCTTTATTCAATCCGCAGGTCATATTGAACCAACTCTAAGTGCCACCGGGCCTGCCTCTGGTTCATCAGGCATGGGGACTTATAGTATTCTAAGGCTCGATGGTCTGTTCAGATGACAACCGGGTGCCTAGCATATAATAGGTGATGTTGCCACTCCCCTAAGGCTGCAACTATTGCCAAAAGTTCCTTATCATAAACTGGATAGTTGGTTTCAGCTGGTGCCATCTTACGACTGAAATAACAGACAGGATGTTCAACCCCATCTTTACCCTCCTGCAACAACATGGCTCCAAGTGCAAAATTTGACGCGTCAGTCTCTACCACAAATGGTTTGTTTGGGTCAGGGTGTGCCAGAACCAGGGCTGTCAGCAAACTTGTCTTCACTTGCTGAAATGCCCTCTCCTCAGCCTCCCCCAAACGAACGGCATGTTTCCCATCAGTCTTGTCAATGGCACAGCCCATTGGGCCAGATCCCTAGAAAACCTCCGCACGAAATTCACCACCCCCAAGAAACTTCGCACCTCAGTCCTATTCCCAGGAGCCTTCCATTCCCGCACCGCCCGCAAATTATCAGGACAGATCGCTATCCCTTCTTGGAGGATCACGTTCCCTAGGAAGGACACCGATTCTTTATTGAACTCACACTTGGATGGCTTCAACTTCAAGCCCGCGTTTCTAACCACCTCCAACACACTTCTCACATCCCTCACATGGTCTTGTACTGATTTGGAAAACACCAGGATGTCATCCATATAGGCAAAACAACACTTACCCACTAAGTACCCCAATACATGATCAATCATGCGCTGGAAAACTGCAGGGGCATTGCATAGCCCAAATGGCATAACCCTGTACTTGAAGTTTCCCAGATGACATTTGAATGTCGTATACCGCTGGTGCTCAGGGCGAACAGGAATTTGATTAAAAGCGTCCACCAAATCCAATTTGGTGAACACCCCACCTGGAGATCATGGGCAGAATGTTCTCCATGAGTGGCATTGGATAGGGGTCAGGTTCCATTACCTCATTAAGGCGTCAGAAATCAACACAAGGACGTAACTCCCCCTGACTTGGGAACCAACAGGACTGGCAAAACCACCGGCGACTTGGAAGGCGCAATCAAACCAATATCCAGCATCTTATGGACATAACTCTCCAATGCCTCTCAGGCCCAGGGATTCAACGGATAGACTGGACAGCCCTTTGGTAACTCAGAGCCTTCCTTGAACTGGAATCCAAATGCAAAATCCCCTGTAGGTGAAAAGGGCGCATCACCTTTAGGCTCAAACACCTCCGCAAAATCCTGATACTCCCTTGGCAATCCTTCTGCTGACACACTTGAGGTGATTCCACCCATGTGCTTCACCATTGAACCTTGGGACTGAAACGTCCATTCACACGTCCCCTGACCTCTAGGCGACAGCAGAACCTTCTCTCTCTTCATATCAAACTGTGGACGGACATGGTGCCACCATCTCATCCCCAGCACCTCAGAATGTGGCAGGTGAGCTACGGCGTGAAACTCCTCCCTGAATACCTCCGGGCCTTGCCTCAACAAGACCTTGGCCTGTACTCGCCATACCGCCGTTCTTTTGGAGGTGTCTGCCAACTTCACCCATCCATCCTTCTGTAATGACAATCCATGGCTTCTTGCCCACTTCTCCTCAATATAATTTTCCCCAGCTCTGGTATCAATCAAAGCTAGAACTTCACCGCAATCCCTTCCTTCATCCCCCACAAGCACACTGATGGGCAAAATCAGATAAGGATAAGATGAAGTAAGAAGTTTATTTTGAGGTACCGGATTCACCAGTTTCTTTGCAAAAATTATAAGGAGCCTTCTTATTCTGAGCCTCAGGATTCTGAGTGGTAATCTCGATGGGAATCCTTGTCTCCCGCACCTCCACCATACCCTCAGGATTCCCTTGACTCTTCTTGACCTTCCTCCACATAGCTAAACCCCTTAGAACCATATATGGGCTCAGAACCTGCCCTTCTTCCACCACTCTGTCCTCGGAATCCCCCTGGGGGTCGCACAACTTCCTGACAGGCCCGTACCAAACTCAACTGTCGTTCTACCTGCAAGGCTAAACCCACCTCTTCCTCCAACGTCGCTGCAGGTTTCACCACCGCCATTGCCAATAATAGATCAGCTTGCAAGTTTTGGCGAAACATGCGCGGAAGCTGAGACTCAGGTGCCTTTGCTGCTCTTGACAATGCGCGGAACATCTGGCCATACTCCTCCACTGACTTCTTCCCTTGACCACACTGCAGTAAAGCCACCCAGGCCGAATCCTGCATCTCATCTGGACATGCTGCACGATCAATCTAATCCAGACATTCCTCCACTGATATGGGTAACCCTGACTGCTCTTCCAAAAGTTCTCGCACCCAGTTGGACTGCTTTACTGGAAGTGCCAATAGAACCTGACTTAACTGTAAGGCAAACGAATCCTCCCCACCTGCTGCCTTTGTCAAACGTCCCTGAAACTGAACCCAGCTAAACGTCTGGTGGATCAGTTCCAAGTCTTCCAATTTCAAAACCGTGGGAATTCTTCCTTTGTCCTTCCCAGACCCTACCACTTTCCCACCATTCCGGGACACACACTCTAAAACCCGGTATAATTCATGAAGTAAAAGGCGGTGGAGAATATCACCATCAATAGTGTTGCAGTATGGTTATACCACTTTGGAAACACAACTTCTTCTGGCACCTCTTTTGCTTGCCACCACAACGACAGGAAAGTAAATGAGTTCTGTTTAATGTAACGCTCTGGCTCCTTCCAATGAGCCACAAATGAGTTAGGCAACAGAATCTATGTTACAGACCATAGGGCTGTCAGGGCTCCTGATACTACTCTCCTTGTGCGCGCGCTACGAGATTGGACAAGCACCCCCTGGAAGACAGTTGCAAATATACTTAACCCCAGCAACATGCCTTGACTCTAAGACAAGGTATAAAGGGAGGCAATAGCTCTCCCAAGCTCACTCTCAAAGTCCAATTTTTGTTGATTCAAGCCAAACATGGCTGCAGTTAGGCAATATTTTAAAATAAACTCAAAGTATAAATATATGAATTTTAAGTTCTTTTATTTAATATTGGGCCAGGTTGATAGAAAACAGAACTGAGAAGCCTCCAGCTCCCAGTTCCTTCCCTATATACACATGCTACAAGCTAATATAAAATATAACACAAGCTTATGGTGCTAATCTGACTGATGCTTGGTGTAAACCTTACAGCAGGATCGCGGAATCCTCACTCAATGGTTCTGTGCCAGTTCTGATCCTCAACAGTTCCGCGCCAGTTCCATTTCAAATCCCAAATGAACCGCGAAACTTCCAAGCACCTGTTCCATTCCATTCTCGATTTGAATCCAAATCGAATCTTGAAACTACCCATGTTACTCGATTCCGTTTTTCCTCAACTTGGACGTCCATCTTGCTCCTTAGCCTCCTTCAAGCTCCTGCCCCTTAGGC
Source organism: Massospora cicadina (assembly GCA_022478985.1). Lineage (NCBI taxonomy): Eukaryota > Fungi > Entomophthoromycota > Entomophthoromycetes > Entomophthorales > Entomophthoraceae > Massospora > Massospora cicadina. The sequence continues at coordinate 16,821 of JAKSZP010008385.1, forward strand.
GTCCTTGCCAGGACCAACGCCCCCTCCTCCTCCATACACCCAGACACAGCCTGCCCTGTCTTACCAAAGATCAGGGCAATGTGATGCTGAGGATAGACCTCAACCATCACAGATAGCATGTCCACTGGATCAGAGATGAGTCAATCAGAATGCTACTAAACTTTAGCAAAATTTTCCTGGATGGGTCTGTTTTGAACACTGGTTCTTTGGAAACCCATCTTTTTGTAATAATTAATAAAACAAACATTAGTAGAGTTATGCGTGATCTGCAGGTTTGATCTGCAATCCAAACTAATAATAAAAACACAATCTGACTTGTCAGGTAAATTTGGGCTCATGTGAGGATTTAGGTGAGGTAGGGTGATTCTTTGGATAATATTGGTGATCAGGCCACACTTGGGGTGAGCCTGAGGGTCCTGCTGGATGATCTTAAATAAATAACCTCTCTGCACACCCTTTAATAATTTTTACCAGATCAAAAAGAGGAAATGGTGGGACAGAGAGGGATTTTCTTTAGATCCAAAGCATTAACCCACTGCTCATCTACCACATGAGCTAGGTCACTAATATGAGAGAGGGGCTCTACTGGGGACTTGGGCTCCTTTCTGCTTCTGTGCGGAAATGCTCATGATCTTGATGTAGGGGCTGGTCATCTGGACTTACAGTAATGATCAAGTCTGGGATTGGCCTAGTCTGGGTTGACAAAGAACATTCATGAAACTCTGCATGGCTGCTCTTTTTGTTGGCCATATGAAAGCTCTGTCGTGACCATGCCCCCTTGGCCACAGCAGAGGATTGGGATTCATTAGGTTTCACACCTTGACACTGCTCAAGCATAGATCAAGCATAAAATACCAACATACAGCAGCAGCCATGTGAGGGGTTACAACCGTAGAACTCAGATGGGTGTGGCTCACAATGGGCATTTGTGTAGAATCTATTAGGGATTGAAAAACATTTGTTTCCTGAATCCTCTCTTGTCACCATCTACGCTGCAGAAGGGTTTACTCCCACTAGAGCTTTCCAATGAAGTGAAGTGGAAGTACCTTTCAGAGCAGCTCGCATGTTACCAACAATGGGTGAACAGTTTCACTATGCATGGCTGGTGTCAGTGGAGTGCCATCACACTTGAGATGCTTCTCTAATATATGCATGTGGCGTGTGGCCCTGAGACTTTGTTAAGTTGGTATCATTTTGGATTCTCTCCTTCCAATGCTTTGGGCTGGCAAGCCCTTGTGATTACTTGGCTATGGCCTCCACCATCCATAAGTGGGGAATTCATATGCATCAAATCATGGCTTTCTTGTTCCAAGGATTCAGCCTTTACAAATTAATCACCTGGATCTTGAGGGAAAAAACCCCGCAGATGCTTCAATACCTTGTACAAATAAAAGATCATACAGCGCTGCATTATCCCCTCATAAGGAAGATTATGGAACAGCACTTGTAGTTATATTAAGTTTAAGCATTTGTTTTTAGTGGTGGGGATTCTAACTACTAGGCCCCAAGTCCTATCTCCAGGATGTGATCTGCATTCACATCCAACTGGTCAGGGATGAGGACTAGTTGGACCTTATAGTTGCAACCTACCAGGAGCTTGACAGCGTACTTCCCAGAGGTGATTTCAACCATCACTGGGTCCCAGAATGGGGGTATACTAATAATTCAAACCACAATGAACTTGACTGTAAGCATAATAGGATTGAGAATAAAGTATAAGGATTCCTATCTGTGCACCAAATCCATCCGCTACCCTAACCAAATAGTAAAATGTGTTTTTCTTTAACTTGATGATGGACTGAGCACACAAATGGGTTCATGAAGCAATTTGCGCCAGCCTAACATACTATGGTGAGGTCCATGAATTTCAGAAAGCAGGCATTAAATATATTTACAAGTGTCTTCACCACCATACTGTGAAAGCCCTGTATGAGCCTGCACCATGGATGATACAATTGATATTGTTCTTCCCTAATTTATTTGTATTTTAATCTCCAATGGGTGATTTACATTGAGAAAGAGGACGCCAAACAGGTCTGTCACTTTTGTTACAAAATTGGTCACACAATGGCACAGTGCCATCACAAGAAAGAAAAATGACCTGATAACTTTTGGCAATTTTATGCTGATTTCACTAAATGAATTGCACAGGGTGAAAAATCACTGAGCAACAGATGAGCAATATGAGGATTGCTGGCCCTCAATAATTAATAATGATAAAGAGCTTAATAAGGAGTTATTACCCCAATGATACTAATTTACATAATATTTAAACTTAACAGCTACTTCCATAACTCTTTCTGCCACTCTCTTTCTTCATAAAAACCTTTATCATTCCTACACTCAACTCTTAAATCATAATATTCCTAGTAAGTTTCACCCCTTCTTCTTAGTAATCTGCTATTCATAACCAATTTTAGGTGATTCATTCTATCCTAGAGGCTTTGGCGGAATTACCTCAATTCGCCAAACCATAATTACTTTGATCAATTCACTTTGCATTGACATAATCTATTGCTTAATCTTAAGGCTCGCCTTGACTCATAAATATGATCTGCCAGATAGGCGACTTATCCTCCAGTCATATCAATTTCTCAACATTAACCCCCTTGACTGGATGATAAGCTTCTATTGCTTGTATGGCCAAAGGAATGCTGCATGTGCTTGGTTGATAATCAACCACCCATGGGTTCCTTAATAGTGTAGTAATCAACACCAGTCTTCTCAATTATCTCAAACGATCCAATACATATGCTGGAAAGCTTATTCCTTCTTCCAAACCCATGTTGGTCGTAAAAACAGAACAAGATATCCTACCCAAAACTTTGGGAGGCTGCTGCGTCTACCTTTGTCAGTCATCTGATCCTGAATCTTCTTGGCTAGGCTAGTGTAATATGATTCAGTTGGGGTTTAATCAGAATGTCTGCTAAGGTAGTCAAATAACGTTATGGCTCAACTCTGCCGGTATCCTACACATAGGAATAAAGCAATGTTGGCAAAGATGGATGTCTTCCATAAAGTAATTGAAAGGGAATTTTTTATTGATGAATGATAGCTAATGTTATATGCAAAGATGGCGGTGGATAGAAGGGTACTCCATTCAGAAGGCCAGTCCTTTACAAGCTTGCAGAGAATATTTACCAATGTTACATTGACCCATTCTATCATTCCAATATATTCTGGGTGGTAGGGTGTAGTCAAGCCCCCACAAATTGCCATTGGTTCATTCATCTTGGGCAGGATATGTGATGTGAAATTGGTTTCATTGTCCATGAGGATAAATTGCGGACAGCCATGTCACTGTATGACACACTCCAGGATGAACTTTATGGTGGTGACAGCACCTAAATCATTGATTGCTCTTGCTTCAAACCATTTTTAAAATGATCAATGGCTACTATTATATACTTTGAGCAGTTTGCGCCAATTGGAAGAGGCCCCACCACATCTAGAGACAGTATGCCATGTGAAATGAGGATTGACCAGATGGTAGGTGGTCTTCTTGTGGAATGGTTTCTCCATTTGGCACTGGTGACAACAACTAACCATCTCAAGCACATCATAGTGCACTTTTCCAATAGTAATGGGTTGCAAGAACTTCAGCGTTTTATGCAACCATCCATGACCTACTGCTCTATGAGCATTTATAATAATTGCTGGTCTAGTGGAAGTTTTCAGGAAACTCAGCATCAATTTGCCAATTTTCTTATATAGTTCCCATCACGTAAAAAGGTATCCCATTGTAGCCCATCCAGCACTTTAAACACCTGTGGCAGCTCATTGTGATATTTGCCCACAATAATCTTTTCATACACTATGTCTGCCAAATCTGCCATAATGGCGATGGTTGGTAATCGTGAAAGACAGTCTGCATTCTAGTGTTTCACCACTGGCTGGTGTATAATCTCAAAGTCATATGCTTGTAGCTTCAGGCCCATCGTGAAAGCCGCCCTTCAGGTTCTCACAGATTCTGCAGCCACTGTAAGGAGGCATGATCCATGACCAACTTGAATTTAACCCTGTGGAGGTAGACCCAAAACTGTTTATATGCATATATTACCGCTAAGTACTTTTACTCAGTCAAGGTGTAATTACGTTCAGGGCCTGTTAAGCTTCAGCTACAATATGTGAAGGGGTGCTCCATACTGACTTTATCTTTTTGGGATAGCATGGACCCTACAGCGGAAAGGGAAGCATCTGTTTGTACAATATATTCCTTCTCAAAATTGGGGTAACGCAAAACAGGCGCGCAGACATGCAGTTTTTAAGACATCAAAAGCGCTTTGACAATTGGGTTGGGACCATCTAGTACTAAAAAAAGCGCTTTGACAATGGTCAGTACATGCAAAAGTAACGTTCTTCTTTAATAACTCAAAGAGTGGAGCCCCAATACAGCTGAAGTTGGGAATAGACCATTGTTAGTAACCAACCACCCCCAAAAACAAATGGACAGCCTGCTTATTCCCCAGTCAAGTCATCTTAAATATAGCTTCCACCTTCGCCAGCTGAGGACTAAGCCTTTTAGAGTCTACCACAAACCTATGGTATGCCAACTGCCACTTAAAAAAGTGGCACTTTTAGGGCTTAATTTTGATGTTAGCTTCAGCAAGTTGGTGGAACAATTGTTCCAGATGGCTGAAATGTTCCTTGAGCGTCTGCAAAAAGATATTGATATTGTCAAGGTAGAATAGAACGCAAGACAGATTCAGGTCACCCAAAATAATGTCCATAGACCGCTGAAACGTAGCTGTGGCATTGCAAAAAACCTGTGGCATATGTGTAGGCTGGAACAACCCTATTGAGATGATTATAGCGCACTTCTGTTGTTCCACCACTGGCAACTCGATTTGCCAGTACCCCAATATCAAGTCCACAGTGGAGAAATATTTGGCACCACCTAGCCAATCTAAAGTGTCATCAATTCTCAGAAGTGGGTAGAAATCTTTTAAATGCTACTGTTAAGCTTCTGTTAGTCATTTACTACTTGGTTGGTGCCATCCTTTTTCCTGACAATTAGCACCGGTGACGCCCAGGGACTCTTTGATGGCTCTAACATTCTCTGTTCAATCAATTTATCTATCTCCTCAGATAAAATTTCTTCTGATGCCTTGGAGTACCAATATAGGTTATGATCAAATGGGAGGGTGATCACCTGTGTCCAACCAATGCAAAATCCGCGTGCACATCCCAAGCCATGGTCGTCAGATGCAAAAATGGTTTGGTACTTCTAGAACAAATCCATCACCCTGTCCTTCTGGGACTCTGAAAGGCCAGTTAGAGCCTTGTGTGGAACCACAGTCATTACGCTGGTTGAAGTTTTAAAAGGTAGCCTGAGGTCTTTATAAAAGTTAAAGTTGTTTATGCATTGGACCTCATCAATAGGAATTAGATACAGATAAGCCACCACTTGGTGCCTTTGAACCTTCATAGCCTCCTTCTGTAGGTTCTCTATCAGCACCTTCACTTCCCCCTGCCCTGGTAAGAGGATCCCAGGAGTCACATGGGGTTCTAGCCGCAATTGCTGGTATGGCCCCATAATTTCCCCATAAAGGCCTTCAGGTATGTCTATTTTGAGCTCCATCCCTGTTATAATCTGATGCCCATAAGGTATGCTTAAAGAGCTCGCCGACCATAGCAGAATACCATTGTACTCATAAATCTGGCTATAAATGGCTCTGGCTCTCCACTTCATCCACTGATATTGTAAAAAAATTACTCCATCGCTGTATGTTAGATTGATTTGACTGGAGCAGATTGGATCATTTTGGGACTTCACTGGAGGTAAAGTAAATGGGGATCTATTGGCCCAGAATATTAAAGGTTTCCTCCGTCATATCATTCACTTCCCTGAATCACCACATGAATGCAGCCCCAATCAACATGCCATATTGATTCTTAGGCAGAACCACCGCTGGAGAGGATGCCCCAGCAGAACCAAACCTCAGAGGCAATGCGCTGTAAGCGCCTTCTGACACAGTGCTCTGTGCCCCTGAGGTCCCATACACTAATTGGTGTTCCACATCAGGCTTCAGAAAAAGTTTAGCCACAAGCTTGGTGGATATAATATTAATGGGAGCGCCAGTATCTATAATCACCCAGATTTTTGTATTTTGTATGAAAATATCACAGTATGTACACTCTAAATATGAGGAACCATTGGTCTTTATTACATGAACATCTAAGGGTTTTTAGTTATCCAAGAAAGTGATAATACCAGCGCTGACGTAAGGATACTACTGGGCAATTTGTGCTACTGGAATCACTATGGTCACTCCCTCTAGGGTTGTGACATTTGTTGAAGGTCCGCCATCAACTGCACCATTATGCTCAAGGATTTTCCGGGTGTACAGATTTTGCACATCTCGGTGGAACTCTGAGTCTACGCTATTGGGATCTCTTCCTCAGTTTGAGACCAATATATAGTAGGGTTTTCGTTGATATAATAAATTGTCAAGGTGTGTACCAGGGCTGACACAAAGAAAATCATGAGAATCATCAGGGACAATTAGTTTTGAATAAGTGGAAGTAGAGCGTCCCATCAATCCTCCACTCAATCTTTTCCCTGTTCAATAGGGGCAGCCAGTACTTCATGAGCATTCATCCTGGCTAGACAGCTAGCCCCATAATGGACTCTTTGACTGCATGAGAAACAAGCATTTGTAAATGGTGCTTGTCTTTGAATCACACCCTCAGGGCTGGGTTGTAAATCAAAGGGTGGATTGTAATTCAGCTGAAGATGAGCTGGTTTAGAATAATAGGGATGGAAAGGACCTGCCAGAGCATTAATTGGATGAGGACTGCCCAACGCATTGTACTCAAGTCATTGGTGTCTATTTTCAATAATGATTCATAGCAGTTGTGGGGGCCTACCATTCCACATTAGGGCACTAAATGTGATAGATAGACGGCGTAAACATCTGATGATTTTTAATAGCTACGTCATCTTGAAGAATGTGGTTCATAGCGTTATACAGTTCTTGATAAGGCTTGACAGCCGCCATCATTGCTTTGTTCACCTCCTTGTTAGTTATGATATTTTTTAACAACACATGAGCTTCAGCTGTGAACCACTCTGCAAACTCCACCAAGGACTCATTTTTTTGAAATTTTAATGTCAAAAACTCCGCCTTGCGCTAAGCCATTTTTGCTAAACACCCAAATAGGCGGATCATGGTCTCCTTTACCTCTTGATATGTTATAGTACTACTCTTATGTTAACAGTTGACCTGTTTGACACTCACAATGTCTAAAGTAGATAACAACAGTTTAGCTTTCTGCCAATTGGAAGCCCCCTCCATGGAAAATTCAAAGCACTTGAAAAACCCAAGTATGTTTCCATTGCAATTAAATGAGGAAGCTTTTCGCTGAAGATCCCCTCCCTAATAACCTCATTTAGTTTACACTCTGCACAGTATAGCCACTCTGTAGTGTCACCCAAAAGGTTGGCAAGTTGGTTAGTTTAGCCACCCACCAGGTGCAGTTGGTGAAAAGACTAGGCGAGCTGATTGGTTATATTTTGATTTTATGTAAAAGAATTTTTGAGCCTGGAGTAGTGTATCCAAGGTAAGCTTCAGTTTTGCGTACTGTAACAACTCAATGAACTGGGGTAGTACCCAGCTAAGGGAAACCAGTTGCACCATTGAGTGGCAATTATGAAGCCAATTAATAAGTTGATTAATGGGCCCTCTGTAGTGAGATCCACTGTCAACCTTTGGAAGTTTAGGCTGATTTCACCAAATGGGTTGCACATGGTAAAACCCACTGATCGATGGACAAGCAATATGAGGATTGCTGGCCCTTGATAATTAATAAAATTAAAGAGCTTAATAAGGAGCTATCGCCCCAATGATACTAAATTATTTAATATTTACTTAATGACTACTTCTGTTACTCTTCTATGCTACTCTATTTCTTTGTGAAAACCCCTTCTCATTCCCACACTCAACTCTTAAATCTTAATATTCCTAGTCAGTTTCAACACTTACAATTAGTAATTTGCTATTTGGTACCAATTTAGGTGTTCATTCTATCATTGAGGCTTTGGCGGAATTCCCTCAATTTTCCAAACCATAATTTCTTCAATCAATTCACTTTGCATTGACAATCTATTGCTCAATATTGAGGCTTGCCTCAACTCATAAATACAAATTGCTGGATAGGTGACTTATTATCCAGTCATATCAATTTCTCAACATGCCCCACAACTATGAGTACAATCTGGTCAGCGGAATCACCAAGGTTAGGCCTAAAGCATTACTTTGACTTACAGCCAAGGAGTGGCTTCTACGTAATCTATCAGAGGTTACAGATATGAAGCTCCAGCAGCAGAAGATGGACATTGCTCATAAAGAAGCGTGGGAATGTGAGCTGACAAAGCATCTGACGGCAGAAGATGAGCTGTTTATGAATCCTGATCTGAAGTCATATAGGATGAAATAGGAATTGTGGCTTAAATTAACTCAATCCTATCTCACCCAGGCAGAGTGGGTGGAGAATAAGTGGTACATTGGCAAAAGGTGGGGCCATTAAAACTCTCAAAGAGTCATAAGGGAAAGGGCACCAAGAAATTTCCTCCCCACTGAGCAACTCCCCGCCAATAGTCCAATCAGTCAGGTGGCTAAAAGAAGGGAAAATAACTCCTACCCAGTTGGTTCCAAAATTAAATCTAATGGTCAGTCAACAACTGTTGCCAATCCCAAAAGCTTATCAGGGCTTGTATCCAGTTTTGCCACTCATCCAACATCTCCAAAACAGCAGCACCATTTTGGGCTGAAACTGTCTCACCTCCTAATTGACAAAGAGACTGTGATGGTGACAGAATATCCAGTGCACTTCATTCCAGCAACAAAATTCTGGTTATGACAGACTGCACCTGCCATCTGTCTCCAGACAATAACCCAGCTTCAGCGACTTCTGCCATTAAGACAACAATTTCTGTTCAAGATTTGATGCACAATCACGTTAAACCTCATAACTGCGGGTTGGGAACCATCAATGTTCATCATGACCTCTAATTGCTAGGGGGATGGGCAGCATACAAACAATGATGAGGAAATTCATTTAAAACTGTTATTTATATTGACTCAATGTTAATATCCAAAAAAATGAGCCCACAGCCAGCGCAAAATGTTCCTTAGTCCAAACTAAGACTCCATCAATACCCATTTTCCCTTCAGATTAGATGCCAGGTGCTGTGGTCAGACCATGTGGCGATAATAGCATTAAACAAAAGTATCAATTTAGAATTTGTGGCAGAGATACACGCTGGCAGAATTCTTGAGGTAATGGCCCATGACAAGTGTTAAATTTCTTGATACTTGAAAAAATTCACTGTTTAGTTCAAATTGGGACCAAAGTTGTCATAATTAGGATGTTGCAATAGTTTTAATAATTTTAGTGCTAAAGTAGTCAACTCAAGGAAAATTTAACTAAACTTAATTCAAGATCTTTTATTTCTTAATTTTTATCAATTTTTATAAGTTTTTGGGAACATGACGTCAAAGTGATACCCTAAGTTCCTCTTTACTAGGATCTTTAGCTTCATTAGGTGTCAAACCCAATTTACAAGTTTACTTAGCTGGAATTTTCATAAGTAAATTTTTTTATTAAAATCATATTGCTAGACATAAAATCTGAGGGAAACGGAGCTTTTCAGTACTATTCCTCATTTTGGGTTTGTAAATTATACCTGACAATGGTATTAACTGATTATCATTGGATCATGACTTTGACGTAGGCAATTTTAACTGTTTGCCATCACAAGCTTGGACAATAACCCCTCAAGATCCTTTCATAAAGGGACATAAGGGCGCAGAAACCTACTGTGTATACAATTAATAACAGTTTTTTTGGTCAATGTCTTCAATGGAATATTTATATCTGACTTTAATGATAACTTTATAGAGTCCAGACCAAGAAACTCCAAAATTATTAAATTGACCTCTAGTTCAGTTATGGTAAAAGGAAAACTAAATCTTCTACTTAATAAATAGATAGAGATGGGTGGCGCAACTTGACTTACTGGTTTCATGCAAAAAGATTGCAATAATTTTGTCAGTGGCAATTGCTTGCAACCAAATTCTTTTATCAGCCACATCTCTCAACACCAGGTCAGAATTTTAAGGAATTGAACCTCCTAATAAAGGTTGTATTGTACTTGGTAATCATGATTCTTGTCCATATAAGACCTAAAATGGAGACAACATAATTATGTGATGATAACTGATTTGATAAGCCAATATAGAAGTGGGTAGGTACATATCATATTGCAATGAATTAGTGGCTGCCATTTTCTCAAAATAGGTACAAGTGTACCAGGATCGCTCCACATTCCACTAGTGGATGGATTATATGGATCCGCAAAATTCTGCTTTGTTGAAGAGTGAGGTTAATTCTTGAACTACCTGAGCATTAAATTTAAGCCAATATCAGAAAGAATGATTTGTGGGCAACCGTGTTGAGCAAATACTGAGCAAGATAAAAATAAAATCAATGGCTTTGGCTGTTGCAGATGGTATTATTATAGCTTCCACCCATCTTGTCAGATGATCAATGGCTAATAATATATAGCAATGTATATGTAACCATGTAGGTAATGGCCCCACTACATCTACACTTACAACGCTAAATGCTCCTTATGATGCTACCATTTGATGTTAATATTTTGATTTGACTCAATCTTGGTTCTGACAATTTAAGCAAGAATATATTACCACTTGTACTATTTTTAACGTATGATCTCAGTAATAACATTTGCGCAATCACTCAAAGATTTTCTTAACTCCTCCATGGCCAAAAGTAGTATGACCTTCTAGAATAAAATCTGTTAATATGAATGTCAAATATAATGTAATTACTTTACTTTAATATTTTTATATAAAAGTCCTTCTTGAATTTGTGAATGTGTAGTCATCTTTTTTGTAACTCTTTTTGAATCTAAGGATTTATTAAATCTCATAACTTAGGGCGACCAAATAAATCATAAATTTAATCCTCTATAGGAGTCACAATTGCTAAAACTGGCATTTGAGATAAACTATCTGCATATTTTTGAACTGCACCATGCCAATGCTGAATGGTGAATCAATATCTTTGAAGCCTTAGTGCCCACTTAGCCAATCGCCCTTCAGAATCTCTGCTTTTGCAACAATCTCAATGAAGAATGATCATGATAACTGTTAAGTGTGTCCCATATAGGTAAGGTTGGAAGTTTTTTATAAGTAAGAGCACTGCTAAACAATCCAGTTCAGTAACACTAGTTTTTTCTAGATCTAGGTAAAGTCTTGCTAAAGTAAGCAACGGGATGGTCCACCATATTTTTGTCATGATGAGCAAGAATGCCACCGATTGCAACATCACTAGCATCATTAAATAATTTAAAAGATATTAAATTCAATATTTATTAAAATTGTCTGAGAGACTAAAGCATTTGTAATAAAACAAAGGCTGTGCCTTTTCTGCTCCCAATTCAAAAGAAACTCCTTTTTGTAATAAATAAAACAAAGGCTCAGCTAAAACTGAAAATTGGGGTATAAAATTGTGGTAACACACTAACATAACGAGGAAAACTTGTACATCCTGAAAGCTTGTTGATGAAGACAACTTTTCAATAGCACTGATTTTATCTAGGATAAGTAATATACCTTTTATTGAAACTTTATGTCCTAGAAACTCCATCTCAAATTGAAAAAAGGAACACTTAGATGGTTCTAAATTTAGTGAATCTTGGTTTAGTTGATTGCTACCTCTTTTAAATGCTCTATATGATCAGAGAAGTTTTTAGAAATCGGTTATGTCATCAAGATAGAGCACAGGACATCTTGAGATCTCCTATTAGACCATTATGTCATGTTTACATGACTTCATTAAGAAAACCAACTGCCAGGATAAGGCTGGACGTCAAAAGTCAAAAAGGTCAAGCTGCAGGACCTCCATGACTTAAGGCATACCTTGGACCAATGCTGGGTGCAGACTAGATATGCCCATGTTGGGTAGAGAAAGTGCATGATGGCCAGCCTTGTGTTACAGCAGTGGCGTTAAAATGCTTTAGTTAACTTCTCAATAACGATGGTTCATTTCAGTTGCTCAGAGAATATTGGTTTATAACCTGTTCAATTTTTAATATCTTCAAAGCAGGTTGGCTCAGAATGCAATTAATAACTCAAGTTCATTCAATCTTGAGCTACAGTACCCTTGACAATGGTAGGGTGCGCTGATTGGTTCATTTAGGCTTAACACCATTTTCCCCAAATTGATGACTCACCTCCCTTGCTTAAAATATGGTTTTTGAGACCAACTTTCCTCATTAGTCGTCTTCCTTATTAATAAAATCCCATTAGTTTACGTTTTTAATATGTTAACTTGGGCAAATCTGTGTATGGACCTCTTTGGGAAGGTTTCTAACAACTTCAACTGTTTTATTTGCACAAAATTCACTACCACATCTGATGCACCGCTGGGCCGCCCTGGTCCCCTTCAGACTGAGGCAACCAAGGACTCCAGAAGATTTCTTCTTGGATATGGTCTCCTCTCTGGGGTACACTCAAGCCTTGTTGTTTATTTTGCTATCATTTAGTATATACCACATTGTACACCCTTTCCCTGTGTTACTTTAGCTCCAGCTCCATCTATGGGGCTGTCCTCACCAACTTACTAATGGATGGTTTCTTGACAGTGTGGCTGTGCCTCTTGCACCACCTTTCTGGGAATGGGAAAGTTACAGACACTCTCTTGGCACATTAATAGCTCTTTGGAAGGTTGCTGGAGTATAGCAGAGACCTTGGGGCATCCGCGTAGGCTCAAACTACCTTCATTAGCTATCAAGGAGCATTTGGCTCTATCCTCTGGGGCTAATTCTATTTTACAGTATCCATTTTCTAAGTCCATGACAGAGAAAATTGCGCTCCTGCTAATAGTCCTAAGAAATCAATAATCTTGGTAAAAGATAATTATCTTTTCTAGTAACTGAATCTAACCTCCAATAATTATCACTACGTGATGTCCTCCATCCTTCAGTTAGACTAACAGAAGTGGAGAATTCCAGGGACTTTGAGAGAGCACTAGTATCCCCGCTTAAAGTAGTTGTTGAAGTTCAGTGGTTACTTGGGTCTCCTCAACTTTACTCTCTTGATAAGGATGAGACTTAAAGGGGGTGAATCTCCAGTTTCAACATTATGTAATACTCCCTTCATCTTTCCAAAATCATATGTAGCAGAAGAGAATAGGTTAGCATACTCATCCAATAATTTTTACACTTTGGTCCTAAGTTTCTGAGGTAATTCCTTTCCATTGGAAACATTAGCATTATTGATTGTAGGGGGATTTTTAAGCCCAAACTTACGGAGACTTCCAAAATCATTGATTAAATCAATCTTATTGATAAATAACATCTGAAAATATGCAATAGGCATATTGGACCCTATAGTTTATGCTTATTCCTTCAGGTTTGACAATAGTACAGAGACTAAATGTAATTTCAGGGGAGCACCCCCTCCATTTGATTTGGGGGGTAATCCATTTTGCATCCAAGAAGGGGCCAAGAAAGCCAGCAGCCCACCTCATCTCCAAGGGCGACCTCGCTCATGTGGTGGACAAGCGGTGGGTCACTGCTATACCTTTGGTGACCCCGCTCCAACCCCATTTTTTACGTCCAAAGAATTAAATGACAAATTGGCAAATAATTAGCATCTGCATGGGGCAAAGGGGCTGAACACAATTAGCAGTGACGAATCTTTGGACTCAATAGTTAGCAGTTGTAAACCATCAGTAACAAAGCCCAAGGGGTATGTGCATTCAGGGTAAAAAGAAGTAAATGTCAAGGATTTGGTAACACTCGCCAATGGCATTGGGCCATTGTTGAAAGTTGTCACCAGTTTGGAACCCTCTCTGAAAATATCAAGAACAAGGCCTGATTGGAGTGTACCTTTGATGAAGAAGGCGTCAACTATTGAATCTTTGGTAAAAATTGCCAATGGTACTGGGCCACCACCAAAAATTGCCATCATTTTGAAACCCTCCACTAAAATTACAAGAAACCCATTTGATGAATTCCACTTGGTCAACAGATGCTAAAGTGACTGGGCGCGGGAAGGTTGGGCGCCCCAAACCTGTTCCTGACCTCTTGGGACAGCCCCTACATGGGGTGGCCTGGGAGGTGCCTGTTGCCCATCAGGCAAGACGCCATTGCACTAATCGTTGGAACTGTGGAAAATCTTCAATTTAAGCATCTATAGACAAACTGACAGTGACTCGGCCCAATGTCCACAATTTTGAAGTTGGTTCAAATTAAGTTTGTTTCTCCCTCCTCTCGCTCAAAGTTTGCTGGGTTAGACCAAATCTTGAGTTCCCCAATGCCGCATTTCCTAAGCTGTTCTAAAAAATCAATTGTCTATTTATGCAGTTGTAACATATTGAGTAAATTGATGGTCAATACTCTTCTTTTAAAATACTTAAAAAACTTCTTGTACCTGAATTTACATATTTAAGTTAATTTTTCTTGCCATACCTCTGTGACATCAACAATGAATCCCTGCGGGCCTTGTATTAAAATAATTAATAAGTCATATTGTTAACTTTGGATCTTTTACGGTCAATTGGGCTTATTGTGTCAAGGCCTCTATGAATTTTTCCCTGACCTTGCAATTCCCCACGCCCAAGCCCATTGGCCTTAGGACTGCAACATCTTGGTTCTTCGCCATGTTGTTCATTATATTTGTGGTCCATCTGCATTCTGTGGTCAATCATATCTCAGCCAATTTAAACGTTGTTTGAGTGGCAATGCCCCTGGCATTCTGAATTGCTTTTTGGGTGCTTTTCATCCCAAATTGCAGGACAGTCTAAAATTCATCTGCCATTTTCCTGACATAATCGACCATTCATTGTTTCCAGCAATTTCTGCCCTCCTCATTGAGATGAGGGACGCAGTGGTTGTTATATTTCATATGAACAATCAGTCAGTAGCCTACCTTCTGTTGTTTGTCTGTTTAATCGCCAATCTTATAAGCAACTCCAAGATGGCTTTGAAGAATTCTTTCATGGATAAATTGTTCTATTACCCTCTACTTCCTCTCATTCTGCCCTCAAATTGGGAACTTCATGATTAGTTTTTCTGACTTGGCCTCAGGTTCCAGCCCAATATTAAACCAGTATCTGTATTGGTTCCAGGCTCTGATGCCGCCCCTGCGGCTGAGTTGGGTTGCTACAGCTCACCTGTCTGCAAACCAATGGAAGTTAAGCCTGAAGAGGATGGGATGAACATATAGTACTAAAAAAAGAGGATGGGATGAAAAATATTGTTCTCCCCAATTTTGACCTTATAAAGGAATCAGCTCTTTCCCCTGATATAGTTACAATATCTTCTATGTCAGCTGAAGTGACTTCATTTGCCAATAAACAAAATCATGCCTACTTTCTATTACCAATGAAAATCCATATTGGTGCAAACCAGGTGTCCTTTGAGGCCTTGGTCAACTCTTGAGCAGCAGGCAACTTCATGAATATGGAGTTGCCCCAGCAGCTAGATCTTGACTTGGATCTGGGGCCAGCAGTTTTGGTCGCCTTGTCGGCCTCCCAGCCATCCTATAAAGTATGGTGCCTAGGATCCTTCTCAGTTCACCAGTTTAGTTTTTGAAATTGCTTCTCAAGATGCCTAACCTCATGTTCTCAGTGACTTTAAGTGTGGGTTGTTGCCGTTGGCAGCATGTTCATTTCCACTTAGGATCTAATACACTGTCGTTTTCCAACGGTCAAGTGGAAGGCAAGTTTTAATTAGTGGATACCCTTACTAAGGCTCAAAATTGTGGATCAATTACATCCCTCATATCTCCTGTAGGCCTTCCGCCAGACTTTCCCACTTCGTTGTTGGGCTATCAAAGCATTTTTGACCTGAAAAGACTAACTGCCACCCCACATACGGAATTCGTTCTGAGATTTTGGTCAACGATGGAGGTGGTGAACTAAATTGTACATTGTACCTGCATACAGCGGAGGAGGAGGCTGCCATCAAAGCATAGTTGGATGGCATGCTCAAGAAGGATTGGTTGTTCAAGAAGACCTCCCCAGTTGCCTCTCCCATCGCCTTTTCTAAGAAGGTCAATATTTCCCTTCATCCATGCGTGGATTATGGACACCTCAACAATATCATGGTCCATGATCCTTACCCACTACCACTGGAACAGACAATTAGCCAAGCAATTGAAAAGTTGGAGTTTTTTCAAACTCGATCATGTCAACACCTTAAATCAAATTTATGAAGGAAGGCCAGGAATGGCTTACTGCTATCTGGATGAGACGAGGCATATTCCAATTTCAAGTGATGCCCTTGGGCCAAAAAATGCGCCCACAACATTCCAAAGAATGATTTCATGCTAGGGGATCTCAGAATTTTCTGCGTGGCTGAATACATCAACAACACCATGGTACATTCTTTCTCCCATGAACAACATTCAAAGGATCTGGAAGTGGTAGTGGTTGTCCTGCATAAGGCCATCTTGTTTGTCAAGACATCAAAATGCGAAATATATTGGGAAGAAGTCACCTTCTTGGGTAATCTCATATTATAAAGATGGGTATGCCATCCCAGTCAGCAAACTGGATGCCATCCATGAGTGCCCAACTTCAACAACTCAGAAGAAATTGAGAAGATTCTTGGGTACTATTATATTCCTGAAAAAATTCTCCCCATGCTCTTAAAGCTGGCTGCTCCTCTCCACCCTCTCATGGGAAAAAACGTTCCCTTTTGCTGGACGCTCAAGTGCCAACATGCAAACAGTTTGATTAATGAGGTGTTTTTGTCGCCTCCCATTCTTGATCATGCAGATCCTATCAAACCCTATACTTTAGTGTGCAATGTGTCTTCCACCGCGGTAGAGGCTGTCTTGCTCCAAGAGCATGATGGGATGGAACACCCAATCACTTACTTTTTCTGAAAGTTTTTTTCCACCAAGAAATCCTGATCAATCTACAAAAAAAGGAGTTAGCATCTTTGACGTGCGCCTTGACTCACTGGCGATATCTCTTAAAGGGTACTCAGCACAAGTTAACTATGTGGACTGACCACCATGCACTACTATATTTCTGCAAGCCACAGAAGTTGGCGCAATGCAAGGCCTGAACCTACCAGGACTTGTGAAGCTTTAGCTTCATTAATGAGTTTGTGAAGGAGCACTGAACGTCCTTCCAAATTTTCAAAGTTGCAATTCCACACTCTGCCCAATGGATTCAGATGGGGCAGATATCGTCGCAATCAACACACCATTTAAATCCTGACCATTGTACCTCCCACGGTTTTGGCATCAGATTTAGCTCCAGACGCGCCTTTGGTCTTGCAGGTCTTAGCAGCGCAGTTGGCATTTGTGAAGGGGTGGATCTTACGGAGCGGTTGTCCTCCCAGCTTCTAAGAATTTCTTATATTCTTTGACAGAGGGCCTCATTCAGTTAAGTCGCAGGTATGGGTTCCTCTCCTTCTCCAAGTTGAAGTCATTCAGTCTCATCATGATCCCCTTGGAAGTCTATCACTCGGGGAATAAGAAAATGTATTGTTTTAGTGAAACATACCTTTATTTAGCCAGAATTATTAAAAGATGTTCCAGCGTGGATTTTCAACTGTGTGACTTGCGCGCAGGCCAAGATGGACCAGTCAGGTAAAAATGGTTTTCTTCACCCCTTGCAGCAGGCAGAGGGGCCATGGACATCGGTGTCCATGGACTTTAAAGTTGAGCTACCCAGCTCCAAGGGATTCACAGTGATTATGGTAGTCGTAGACCGCTTCACTAATTTTCCCTGTTTATCCCATGCTCCTCCACTATTAATTCTGAAGAAACTGCCCGCCTATTTGTGTGTTATGTGTTTTAATGTTTGACCTCCCACGGGAAATTGTCAGTGACTGCAGGCCCTAATTTATGGCACAGTTTTTAAAACGAGCTCTTGGCAATCTTGAAGATTACGCCCTGCTGCTCCACCGCATACCATCCACAGTCAGATGGGCAAAATGAATGAGTCAATAAGATCTTGGAGCAGTAACCTGTGGTGCTATGCTTTAGCTGCTCAGGATACCTGGGCGGACAACCTTCTTCTCGCCCAGTTTGTGTACAACAACAGAACCATGCGTCCACGGGCTTCTACCCATATGAAGCGACCTTGGGATATAATCCATCATTTGCAGTCAGTCCATGCCTTTGCCCAGAGGTACCAGATGCCACCAATCCTGGTCAGCACATTTTTTCCAAACAATCCTTGGTTCAGGATCACTTGAATAAGGCTATAAGTGATTATAAATGATTTTCAGGTTGGAAGAGGCTCCCAGCACATGAAATGAAGGTAGATCCAAATATCATGCTTGACATGCAGCACTTGCACATGCAGGTGCCATCTTGTAAGTTCACAAGTAAGTGCACAGGCCTCCATCTGGTGGAAGAAAATTTGGGAAATGGTACCTTCCATTTGGAATCTCCACCTCTCTGGAAGCTACAACCAGTCTTATATGTCTCTCAGCTATCTCTATTCAAGTGGCAATTCCAGTGGACCCAAAGCCCATTGTAATTGAGGGCGTGGAGGAAGCTGAGGCCAAAGGCATCCTGTCCTCCCGACGATTATGCCAGCCAATTCAATATTTGGTCACATGGAAAGGCTATCTGGCCTATGAGAATAGCTGGGTTGGCGCATGGGACTGTGCCATTTACTTGGAGCTCATCAAGGCTTTCCATGACACCCACCTGGATGCTCCACGCCCTCCCCCAAAATTGCTATTTTAATGGCAATTAAGTTGCCCAAGGACTATAAGAATGTGGCCCTCACTCAATTCCCCAGTAGTGGCACCCCTTTGGCAAAAGGGAAGGGTGATGTATGGGGGAGCGCCCCCTCCATTTGGATTGGGGGTGTTCCATTTGCCATCCAAGAAGGGGCCAAGAAGGCTAGCAGCCCCCCTCATTTCCCAGGGAGACCTCACTCATGTGGTGGACGAGCAGTGGGTCACTGTTTACTCTTTGAAGACCCCGCCCTATCCCCAGTTCTTACATCCAAAGAATGAATACAGCAAATTGATGGGATCTGTAGCAAATTGACAAATAATCAGCATCTGCATGGGGCAAAGGGGATGAACACAGTTAGCAGTAACAAATCTTCAGCCTTAATTATCAGAAGTTGTATACCAATGGTAACAAAGCCCAACAGGCGTGTGCATTCAGTGGAAAAAAACAGTAAACTTTGAAAATTTGGGAACACTCACCAATGGCATGGACCATCATTGAAAGTTGTTGCTAGTTTAAACCCTCCCTGAAAAAATAAGGAACAAGGCTTGACGGGCATGTAACTTCAATGAAGAAAGAGTCCAATATCAAATCTTTGTTAAAAATTACTGATGGCACTGGGCCATTGTCAAGAAATTTGCCATCAGTTTGGAACCCTCCCTAAAATTATAAAATCACTATATGATGAATTCTGCTTATTCAAACGGATGCCAAAGCAACTGGGCACAGATGGGTTGGGCGCCCCAAACCCATTCCTGACCTCTTGGGATCGCCCCTAAGTGGGGTGGCCCTGGGAAGTCCTGTTGCCCATCAGATGAGACGCCATTATTATAATCGCCAGAACTGCGGCAAATCTGCAATTCAGGCATCCGTAGACAAACTAAAAGTGACTCAGCCCACCACCAACACTTTCAAAGTTGGTTCAAAATAAGTTTGTTATTCCCCCTCTCACTTGAAGTTTTTCTTTGGGTTAGACTAAATTTTGAGGGCCCAAATATGCGCTTTCCTAGAATAATTCCCAAAATTGATCATTTATTTATGTAATCATAACAAACTGAGGAAATTGATGGTCAATTTTCTTATTTTAAATTCATTAAAATCTTCCTGTACCTGAATTTATTTAAGTTCAATTTTCTTGCCAAACCCCTGTGACATCTACAATGTGGCCCTGCAAGCCTTGTCAACTGGGTCGTCCCAGGTATATTGTTAACTTTAGCTCTCTCTTCATTCAATTGGGCTTATCATGTCAAGGCCAATATTATTCCCCTGATCTTGCAAATCCCCACGCCCAGGCCCATTGGCCTTGAGGCTGCAACAGCTTGGTTCTTTGCAGGTTGTTCATTATATTTTTGGTCCATTGGCACTCCATGTTCAATCATCTCTCAGCCAATATAAACGTTGTTTGAGTGGCAATTCCCATGGCATTCTGGCTCGCCTTTTGGGTACTTTTGCATCCCAACTGGCAGGCCACTATGAACTTTATCTGCCATCTCCATGACAATAGAATTATATAAGTTAAAACCAAGACTCCAAGTAAAGGTAAAGTATAAAAGACTGAGGGCTTTCAACCCCCATAAATACAATAAAGTATTTTTATGAATAAGAATATCTACCTTAGTATCAACAATAATTCGAGATTTTGGGGGTACCATAACTGAATTTGAAGAATAAAATGGCATTACTTCCTTTCCTTCTACTACATCTGGAAAGAGTTGAACTTTTGATATCATAATATGATAATCACTTCGTTTGTTCTTATCATTGTTTTCCAAGAGAAACAAGTCCAAAATTTGATTTCATTTTGTCACTCTTGTTTGGATCCTAACTCCAAAAGGTACTCTATGTCCAAAGAGGGAAAACCTTCATGGTAATGCACTATAGCAGAATAATCCCTTAAAAAGTTGTTTAACTAACAGAATATTGTAACCGGAATTATCTAAAGCTACAGCAGGGGTAGCCATAGATAACTTTCCAAAAATTTACAGGAAGTGATGAGTGTTCTCCTATATCTGATATAGGTAGTGCCAGCAGTGCCATACTTAATATAATGTGAAAGGTCTGAAGCAACTTTGATTCGCTTCATTAATATATAAAATATAACATTGACAGAAGAACCACTTCCAATTATAGCCATAACGGGCATCTTATATACCTTAACTAAATCCATAGTAACTTTACTTCCAAATGAGAGGGTGTGAAATTATTTGGGATAACTCATTTGATAATTATATTCCTGCACGCTTAATTGAGACAAAGTTTCGTTGATTAGTCCTCAATTTTGTCAGTGGTTTATAGTATTCTGACAGTTTGGGAACTCACTAGGCTTAATAAATAGCCCCCCTGGTCAGCCCACCTTGAATAAAGAAAAAATTATTAAAATAGCCCCAACTCTTCTGGCCAATTTTGGGATTAATATTGTCTTTGTACTTGAACAATTTCTGAGGCAGGGATAGATACAAGTTGGGGGTTTGACACTTCCAGATTGTTGGCACTTTCAAAGAAAGGATTATGAACAAAATTAGGAAAGGTATAAATTAAATTATAATTTATTATAAGGTATTTATTTGATAATCAGTCATTAGGACAGGACAGTATTTATACCTCTAAGGCATCCCCTGGCCACATTTAAGCAAAAATTTCAACAGTTATATTAACACTCAGTTCAGCCCTTGAACTAATATGATTGAGACCTATTCTTAGGTCTATTGGTGACAAAATACTCTTAAAATATGTAATTCAGGGACAAAGTTGTGATAATAACATGCAAAATTATCATAGTATCTTCTGGATTTGAGTTTCATCATACTGCTGATGAAGTACACCTTCTGTGAAATTCTTGCATCAATTGAAGTAGATGACATACCCTTAATCAAGATGTTGACAGGCCTCTTTCTTGAGAGCACTAGGTACTCCCTTTTGGGTGGTCCATGTGCAAGTGCTATTGTGCCAATTACGCTGATCAACATACAAATCTTGTCCTAGGGCGGGAAATTAATTACGTTAAAATGTCTTTAAATCTATGGGGCTTTTAGACGTTGTCTTTGGGTCAATCCCAAACAATTTCTTATGCAAAGTGTTGGATATTGTTTCCAATATTCAGGACCAATTGCTGAGATTTGGCGTAGTGATAATTGGCCATAATGCACAAGTGGATTTGGCCTGAGTTTTTATAAAGTAGTCAATTAAATCAACTTTAGGGATAATCAGCCCATGCTGAGTAAATAAAACAGACTTGGTTTGAGAGTTAGAGTATTATTTTTAAGTATTGGGAGGATAATTGCCCTGATATGTTGGTTGTCAAAGGGTTTATTTTTGGGTCAACCACGAGAATCTGACATTTCCCCAGTTGACTCAAACAAAAGCCCTAAGATTCCCAATTAGCCTTTGTTGATCTGTTATCTTTATCCTAAACGCCTGATAAGTCTGGAATTAGGTCTTCTATTTGGTAACTTTAGCACAAATGCCCAATGAGTTTGGAGTTGGATCCTCTCCCCATCCTCAAGTGCAAACTAAAGTATTAATTGAAACAAAACTATTATTATATATATGGTTTTTTTCTTTTTCTTAATTGCCCACTTAATGAACCTTCTTAGGAATTTTGCATGGACTCAGTTATATATATATGGACAGTCATAATATCCTTGATTGTGTATATGAACTTAGATGTCATCTCAATCACTTCAAATGGCCCTACCCATATGCACTCAACTTATGCAATTGGCCCTATCTATGGGTGTTGCAAAATAAACTTCATCATTAACCTTGAATTTGGCCAATTTGTAGTAATTCTCTAAGTCCTTTTGATGTCAGGCTCTTTATGGCAAAACTGTTATCAAAGGCCTGAGATTGTAGTTTGATTAAAGCATCCATAAGATTCTTAACGTATTGAGGATAAGTATTTTCACCTGGTAACTCTAAGGCTGCATATAGTAGCGTTGGTAGGGATGGATGTCTTCCATATAATACTTGAAATGGGGACATCCTGGTTGAAGAATGGAAGGAGATATTATGGGCAGATATTATCAAACTTAGATAAGTACTCCATTTTGGTTTGGCTGAAGTTAATTTCCTGATAATGTTCACCAACGTCCCATTTGCGCTCTCAACAGTACCATTAGTTTCAGGATGATAGGGAGCAGAAAGCACACCTCATACTCCCATTAATTGGTTGAGCTTGGTGTTAGGATTCGACCTGCTCCCAATCAATCTAATTCAAATTTCCCTACTTCTGATACCTCTCTGAATTTTCCTCTAACGGAGCCTTATTTTCCGCCCCCTAATTGATTTGTTAAAAGGAAGCCTGTCATTGACTCCCCACCTGATCAACATCAGGATGTTGAAGATCTTGCCAGTGGAGGACGTCACTATCCTGAAAGGATTAGGAGAAAAACCTTACCTATAAATATCCGCGCCTTTTCTTAAATAAAGTTAAACTTTTAACTCCATTTCATTTTATGCTTTATTTATTTCTAGAGCCTCTGTACAGCAAGCTCCTCTCCGGCTGTCAAATTCCCCAGTTTAATACAATAGGTCCCTCATCACCTATTCTCAAGTTTAGATCAAGTTACCAGCTCCTACAATTGGGATTCCTGGCTATCCCCGCTATCTGCTCGCTGAAGGACCTTTTAACCCATAAATTTTGGTACGCTTCAGAGGAACTATTGCCCTCAGCTACCCAATCCCAACAAAATAATTGGTGCTCCCTGCCAGGTACTCTCCTGAGCTACCTGGTGAATAAATATATTCACAATGGATGATTATCACCAAGACTCTACTTGGCCCCTTACCAAAATATCCAGCGTCACCCAATGGGTAGCCTCCAATGAGAATCGTGACCCTGGGAACAATGAACCCATTTTTATGAAACTACATGCTACACTCAATATCTCTATTCTAGCCCTAGAACCCCAAAACTATCATTTTCAGCCTACAGGTGTTGCTGATACTATTAATCGATTACTTCTAGGTGCCCTTTTCCCTGGAGATCGCTCCCATTTTAACCAAGCCTCTGCAGTTCCCAATAATATGCGAATGTTATATGAATCAGCCACCTTATTTAGCTCCAAAGTAGGAGTATCTCGCACAGAGCGATATCTGCGACAGTTTGTGCACCCCACCATTCACCATTTAGTCCAAATGATGGGGATCCATCATCAAAAAATTTTACGACAGTTTACCTTGTCACAAGAGCTACACTCCTACCTTCTAGATTTCTACAACTTGGCTTCTTCATTCATAAGAGATAACTGTGAGGCTATTCTTGAAAACCGCGCCCAACTTATCTCTTTTCAAAACCAACTCTCCAAAATGGATGTGGGAGTGGCTAGCCTGCTTGGCGAGGAAGTAGCTACCTGATTTATTGAGACTACCACTATTATTGAGAGTCAGTTGCAACAAGCTATTACCAACCTTGCCAGCCAACTTAATGCTTTTACCAAACAAACTTTTGAACGAATAAGCCAGATTAAATCAACAATCCAACCAGCGTTTAATGTTTCAAGCGTTCCTGAGATTCCAGGGCCTCCTGGCTCTGTGGGTCCCCCAGGCCCCCTGGGGAGCAAGGATCAGCTGGTCCCACCGGAGTGATGGGGCCCCCTGGTTGGGATGGAAGTGAAGGGCCACCTGGGCCATCTGGCCCCCCTGGATATGGGCATCCTGGCCCTTGTGGGCCTCCTGGTCCTCTGGATTTGACTGCGCACTTACCTTCCCTTCTGGAGGATCCTTCCTCAAATAGCCGCCTTCTTACTCTTGAATGAAATCTTAAATATATTGCTTGAAGCTGTTGGATAACTCGCTCTGGAGAACCTATTGATCCAAACCTTACTGTTGATGCAATTAAGGAAGGGTTGGTTAACTATTAGCATCTTTAAGATTCTCTCACTGATGATTTAGCTCACCAAAAAGAAAAATTGTTAGGCTGGAGCAAGAAAATTCTGAGCTCCAAACCCTAGTTCAAATTTACATGTCAAAATGGAATCAATTCTCAACAAACTTCAAAAAAAAAGCATCCACTGAGTCTCTAATTGCCCAAATTGGGGCTCTTCAAGAAAATTTAAACCATTTTAGACAACAAGCTGATTTGAATCGAAATCCTGTGCCTCCTTCCAAATCTGAGCTTCCAAATTCAATTGACTTAGCCCAGTAGGCATTAATGTTATTTCAGCTCCGTGGGAACTACGTTTAAACCTTCTTTTTAAGACAAGTTCACCCCAGGGGAAGGAAGTATCGCTTCTTTTCTATATATTTATGAAAATGCGATGGAAGAAGCTCTGATTGACAAAAGGTTAAATACTTACCATCTTGTTTTAGTAGATCCGCCCAAGAAATTATGGGACCCCATCTCATGATATGCAGCACTTGGGCTGAGGTGAAGGCTGCGCTTATTAAAGAATTTGGTCGTGATCTCACCTTGGCAAATCAGAAGCAGGCCTTTATGAGTATTAAGTTAAGACGTGGTGAATCTCCCGCTGAGTTTGCTGCTCAATTCTATGCTGAGGCCCAAATATTGGCAACTAACAACCGCCTCACTCTAAATGATGCTGTTGTTGCTGTCTTGTCTGCTTTAGAGTTTAAATCGCAGCTCCATCTTCACATGACTTCTGTTAAATGAAACTTTACTTCTATTTTAGATATTAAGGAGGCCCTTCTTAAAATTCCTACTTCTGTAGTTAATGTCGCTCCTGCTTCCACTTCTGCCTCACATCCTCGGATTCATGTGGTGAATAACAATAAGTCTGAAAAACCCAAGCTCAACTCAACTGCACCTATTGAGGCCGTCGCCACCACACCATTCAGCATTGTTGGACAAAAATGGCCGAAGAGAAAGCAAAGGAGGGGTCAGCATAGGGTGAGAGGCTCCCTATGCTGACAACTTTACTGTGCCTTGAGAACAATCAGTTCATACTGTTTCCACTGACCTTATTGGCCCTAGTGCACCTGAAGAGGAAACCCCTTATTGAGCCTTCCATTGATATTAAACCTAGCGATATTTCTTCTTATCCTCTTTCTAAGTCAGCCCCTGCAACTATATATTCTATCCCAGCTCTTTGGGGAGTGACAGTAACCCGTATTGAAGTGGTGGTTCAAAAGGTGAAGGTTCTTGCTATTGTTGACTCTGGCTCTCTGATTTACATCATTTCTTCTTAACTTATTGAAAAAGTAAGATTCAGCCTGATCTTAACCATTCGTCAGAATATGGGACCGCTGGTACTGCATATGCTTGAGCTATAGGTGCTTACTCCCACTTGCACCTAAACTTAGGCGGCCTACAGCTCTCTATCCCTGCTGTAGCCTTGGATAATAATAGCTATAACCTCCTATTGAGAACTGGGTCTCTTATGGAACATGCTGCCATTATTAATTTTAAAGATAATTTCATTTCTATATTTGGATACCATGTCCCTTTACTTTTAACTTCTGCTCTTAAGGAAAAAGGGAAGTGGAAGTTGAGGACGTGCCTGCTCAAGTCTCCTGATTCTGTTGAGTGTTTGGAATATAGTGTGTTGGGGTCCAAAGTTAAGTTGCCCCCTCCCATGGTCGAGGCTGAGGAAGGGATGCCTTTACATTCTCCCCAAGTCCTTACTATACCTCCGCAGGCCCAAATACTGGTAATACTGGGATCCAATGATTCCCCCTTCTAATCATTTGCTTGAGATATCTAGTTTACCTAACCCTTCTGCATTTGAAGCTCTCCCCTGTCCAGGAGTTTTAGATCCTGCTTATCAAGGCACTGTCACTGTTCTTTTAGCCAACCTCTCCCAGTCTCCTAAAGTCATTGAGCTGAACCAACCTATTTCTTACGTCTGCATCCTATCTTATGACCAGGTGATGGGGTTCACGGCGTTGGGACCCTTCATGACTTTGGGCTAGAGGAGCCTCCTGTTGTTGCTGCAGTGCCTGTACAAATTAGTTCTAATTTGTCAGCTGAACAAAAAGCGGCTTCCAAAGCTTTGATCAATGAGTATTCTGATATTTTCTCCTTGGGCCCTCACAATTATGGCCAAATGCAAAGCGTTCAACACCAGGTTGATACTGGAGATGCTGCTCCTTTTTGCTCTCAACCTTATCACAAATCAAAAACTGAAGAAACCCATGTTACTCTCAAATTAAAGCAATTGCTCGATGATGGCCTCCTTCAACTATCACGTAGTCCCTGGTCCTCCCCTCTCCTGTTGATTAAGAAGAAGGATGGGAGCCATCATGTTGTTATGGACTATCAACGATTGAACTCCATTACGCGCAAGGACAGCTACCCTTTAACCCGCATTAACAACTCCTTACGCTCCTTATCTGGCTCCCAATATTTTTCTGAGATGGACCTGGCCAGTGGCTACTGGCAGATTGTTCTTTCCGCTGAGAATTGTGCCAAGTGTGCCTTTGTTTCCCATAAAGGGTTGTTCAAGCCCACCCATATGACGAAGGGGTTATGCAATGCCCCTGCTACCTTCCAACGGACTATGAACCAGTTGTTTGGGGACCTTAAACTCATGTGTGTGTTAGTATACCTTTATGATTTCACTGTCTTCTCCTGAACATTTACTGCACACTCAATCATCTTCGTCAGGTATTTCAGTGACTACAGGAGGCCTCTTCAAAACTAAAACCCTTTAAATGTAAATTCTTTGAACGAGAAATGAAATTTTTAGGACACAAGGTGACGCGGCAAGGTATCCTCCCCATCCCAGATAAGGTCTCTGCCATTGAACGCATGCCCACTCCAAAGAACTTGTGAGACATCCAAGTCTTTCTGGGAATGGTGGGCTACTACCGCCAATTTATCTCTCACTTCGCTGACCTTGACAAACCCTTAGTTGAACTCCTACACAAAAATGTGCCCTTCTTTTGGGGCCCTTAACAACAACAGTCCTTCGATTCCTTATGCAATGCCTTGTCATCAGCCCCTGTCTTGATACATCCTAACTTTGATCAAACTTTTGTTCTCTTCACTGATGCCAGTAACACCGCTGTAGGCGACATCCTTTCCCAGTTAGACCAAGACAAGTTGACCACCCAGTTGCATATTTTAGAAAGACGTTAACTAAGGTCAAGCGTAATTACTCAGTAACTGAATGTGAATGTCTGGCAGTTTTACTTGCTATCAAACACTTCCGCCCCTATTTGTATGGTAACCATTTTACAATAATCACCGATCATTCCTCCCTCTGTTGGCTTTGTCAAATGAAAGATCCCAATGGGAGGTTAGCTCGCTGGGCCCTCAGACTCCAAAATTACGATTTTTCTATGGTTCACAGAGAGTCGGCGCCATTCATCAAAATGCGGATGGGCTATCTCGCCTCCCTATTTTACAAGTACTATTCCTGAAGAGATTGACTCTGAGCTTCTCCCCAACCCTAGATGGTGGTCTCAGGAATCTCCAAACATTCAAGCCAGACTAAAGAAGATGGCTGCTAACACTAAAGTCGTTGATGGTGTCTTGGTAAAACAGGTTGGCACTGCTTTTCTGCCCTATCTCCGCCCTTCTCTTCGGACTGAAACTATCTTGGAAGCCCATAAGACCCTTGGGCATGGGGCTGTAAAGAAAACCCTTGAGTGGCTAAAAAACAAATGCTATTAAGAGAATATGGCTGAGTCCATTCATGATGTTTTGGAAAGTTGCTTCACCTGACGTTCCCAGGACAAGTCCAATCCACGCTTTAAATTTGAGCTTGTAGCCCTGGGGCCCCTTTTGATACTGTTAGCATTGATGTTGTAGTTCCACTACCTGTGGGTGTCTATGGCCATCGCTATATTATCCTTGCCATTGACCACCTAACCAAGTGGGTTGAGGCCACTTCAGTCCCTCATGCTACTGCTAGAGCTACTGCCCTCTTCCTGTACCAACACATATTTTCCCATCATGGTTGCCCGCGGGTACTTTTATCAGACAATGGTAAAAATTTCATTTCCTATATAGTCCAGGAATTAACTTCTTTGCTAGGTATAAAGCACCTCTTCACTACACCATATCACCCCACCACCAATGGCGCGGTAGAGTGTGTTAACGAAATTTTAAATTTCAATTCTACGAAAATTAGCTGCTTCAGACCCTGTGCATTGGAATGATTTTCTCCCTAGTGCCTTATTGGCCTACCGAGTTAGCTATCACAGGATGATTAAGATGTCCCCTTTCCAAGCCCTATATTGGCGCGAGCCTCTTTGCCTTCAGTCTTCAACCTATCCTTGCATCAGCTAATCTAAGTAATGTAGAGCTTACCCTGCGGCGGCTAACTGATGAGATCATATGTCTCCAAGCTATGGCCAATGGATTTATCAGAACTACCAATTTTAGAGAAGGAGTTCAAGCCAATGAGCACCATCCAGCGCTCCCTAAATACTCTTTAGGAGATCTAGTCATGTTCTATCACCATCGCCCTGGGAGCAGGACCATAAGTTTGCCACCACTTGGTCTGGTCCCTATTAGGTGATACACCATAGGGGCCCCAAGTATTCTATCGCTGCTACTGGTACTGGCACAGTAGTTAATTGCGTCCACAGCCGTTTTCTGCACAAGTACTATTCCCCTCAGCAAGATTTTGAGGGGGTGTTGGGATTCAACCTGCTCCCAATTGATCTAATTCAAATTTACTTACTTCTGATACCTCTCCAAATTATCCTCTAATGGAGCCTTATTTTCCGCCCCCTAATCAATTTTTTAAAAGAAAGCCTGTCTTTGACTCCTCACCTGATCAACATCAGGATGTTGAAGATCTTGCCAGTGGAGGACGTCACTATCCTGAAAGGATTAGGAGAAAAACCTCACCTATAAATATCCGCGCCTTTTCTTAAATAAAGTTACACTTTTATCTCCATTTCGGTTTTAGTTTTATTTATTTCTAGAGCCTCTGTACAGCAAGCTCCTCTCCAGCCATCAACTTCCCCGGTTTATACAATAGGTCCCTCATCACGTATTCTTAAGTTTAGATCAAGTTAATGGCTCCTACAATTGGGATTCCCGGCTCTCCCCGCTGTCTGCTTGCTGCAGGACCTTTTAACACATCCATTTTGGTATGCTTTGGAGGAACTATTGCCCTCAGCTACCCAATCCCAACACTTGGCAAGGACATTAGTGGTAAAATTAGTTCCATTATTGGTCAGAATAACCTGGGGACATCCATGCTTGTGGATGATGTTTTCAAGGACGAACTTGGCTGCAGTTGCCGCGCCAGCTTCCCAAAAAGCTCTGGCCTCAACCCATTTGGCCAAGTGGTCGATGGCTACAATGATGTACTTGGCCTTCATATTGCTTGTTGGAAGTGGGCTGACAACATCAATAGATACAGTGTGTCAGGCAAACTTGGGCTGAACAAGCTGGTAAGATGTGCTTTTTGGGACAGTTTTTTTGCCTTGGCACTCATTACAGAATTCTAGCATTGCTTGAATGTCAAAATGCATTGACTTCCAATAGTAGAATTGCTTCAGATGCTCTTTTGTCTTTTTGAATCCTCCATGCCCTATGGCCTTATATGCCACCATTATTAGGTATGTTTGGGCTGAGGGTCTTGGAAAAATTTACTTTTTACCTCAACGATCTTGTAAAGTGTCTTGTTTTTAGTGGTTGTATTTTTTTGTAGATCTGATAATGTTTTTTGGATGGATTTGTGTGAATTTGATACTCTAAACTGAGCGTTTCTTAAACAACTCATCAGCAGCCTGACTAAGTGTTGCAATGGTGGATAGTTGAGATAAGAAATTGGCGTTTTATATATTGCCCCAGCTCAATGCTCAATGGTGTAGTCATAAACTTGAAGCTTTAATGCCCAGCAGGCTTGTCAGCCCTCAGGTTCTCTTAAGCTGTTCAACCATCTTGGGGAAGCATGATCAGTAACAACTTTGAAATGAGTGCCATGAAGGTAAACATGAAATTGCTTGCAAGTATATATGACAGCTAAGCATTTTCATTCCATCACTGTGTAGTTCCTTTAATGAACATTTAAGGTCTGACTAGCAAAGGCGACTGGATGTTATTCCCCATCTTCTCAACTTGGGATAACATGGCCCCCACTGTTGTTAGGGACGCTTCAGTTTGGATAATAGGTTCACTATCAAAGTCCAGGTATCAAAGGACAGGTTGCCCAATAGGGCCAATTGGATATGGTCAAATGCATACTGGCAAGCTGGAGTCCAGTTGAATGGGACCTTATCTTTAAGTAGATAGAAAAGCGGCTCCCCAAACTGTGCAAAATTGGTGATAAATTGGAGATAGTACCCAATCATGTCTAGAAATAAATGATATTACGCTTGGACTCAGGACATATCATTTTGGAAATGGCATCCAGCTTAAAGGGTTAGAGCCAAAGACCCACTTTGTCAGTTACAAATCTGAGGTATTCCAGTTGGTCTTTGTAGAACTGACACTTTCTAGGCTTGTTTTTTAAGTTTGCAGCTGCTAGCCTTCTGAAAACCTCCTCTAAGTGTTTCAGGTGATCATCAAAAGTGCGGCTGAAAACGTTGATATCATCAAGGTACACTAGTACACATGACAACCTCAATTTACCCAGAATTGTGTCCATAGTCCTTTGGAAAGTAGCTGGGGCATTGCAGAGCCTTTGTGGCATCTCATCGGCTGGAATAGGCCCTCTTGGGTTATAATTGCACATTTTTTACGCTCCTCTTTGGGAAGTACTATTTACCAGTATCTTCTGATAAGGTCCATTGCCAAGAAGAACTTTGCATCCCCTAGCCTATCCAAGGCATTGTCAATTCGTGGCAGATGGTACAAGTCCTTCTTTGTGATGTTGTTTAACTTCTGATAATCATTGACTACTCAATTGCTTCCATCCTTTTTCTTCACTATTAAAATTGGTGCCACCCATGGATTTTTTGAAGGCACTAACATGCCACAATCGAGCAGTTCCTTAATCTCCATGGATACAGCTTCTTCTGATGATTTTGAGCGTCTAATAAGGCGTAATCAAATTGGTTTATGATCATCAGTAATGATTTTGTGGGTGATATCTTTAGCACATCCCAAGTCAAAGTCATCTTGTGCAAATACTTTCTGATATTTAAAGAATTTCTTATGAGCTTAGCTTTTCTCAGAGTTGGTCAGGTTGCTTAATTTAGCCATAGGGACAACATTATTTATGCTGAGTAAGTCCTTATTGGGGAGCCTTAATTTGACAAAAGTTTCAAACTCATGGAACAAGTGAATTTCTGAGATAGGGAACAGATCCAGAAATGCGATTGTTTGATGTTGCTTGATCACGATAGGCCAATTTTGCAGGTTTGCACATAAGATGTGTACTTCTCCATGGCCAGGAATGATAGTACTAGGGGAATTGTTTGGTCTGAATAGAGATTTAGACAATGGTTGATATACTTCCCCATAAAGTCCTTCTGGGATATTAATTGTTAGTCCATTCAGGATAATTACTTGCTCACTGGAGGGTATAGTAATATGCTAATTTGACCAAAGTGGAATGCCCTTTAACTCATTGATCTGAGTGGGTAGTGTTTATCTTTGACCGCGCTTTGACATACTCAATTGGGACTACTCCATCTTTGTAGGCCAGGTTTATGAATAGGCTGGGTTTCTTTTTCTCAACTGCCTTGTCACAGTTATAGTAAAGTGGAATAGCCTGGCCAGGAATGATGAGAGCATCGTCCTTATGATTGGTAAAAACTCCATATCTTCTTAGAAAAAAGTCACAATTATGGTATCATAGTTTATATTTGGCAACACTATGGCAGGTGCTGTTACTATAATAGATCCAAATATGAGATGTAGGGTACTGTACACACCAAGCGATTTAGTTGTATGCACTCCAGCTGTTACATATTCCTGACAGGGGTAACATCAGGCGCAATTTTCAGTTTTTTAACAAACTTTGTGCTGAATATAATGATAGGAGCACCACTATTGGCAATGGCCAAAACTCACACCTTGTTTACTGCTATGTCCACATAAGTACATTCAGAGTAGTTTTCAGAGGTATTTATTGTATGAATGCTGTGATTGCTGCCCAATAACAGGTGTGATTTCAGACTTGAGCAAATATCTGGGAAGTTATCTGCTAAGGTCTTCATGGAAATGGCTACTTGGATGTTGTTAAGTGAAAATAGATCGGTTGATATCTGTTTTGAGGTTAAAACCCTGATCAATAATCTGTACTAATAAGGATTTGATACCTCTTCTCAGGATTCTTTGGTTATTCTCAAGGTCTTAGCTGCTTTTGCTGTGGCCCAAGTAGTGACCATCATGTTATCATTAGCTACAATAAGATGGAGGTTATCTTCGGTGACATCTTCAGCCCTAAAGAGCTCGCCAGGGTCAGGTGGAATGATTGAACATTGGTGGAGTTAGAGCATTCTGCCTCTACTCCCTTGCTCTTTTCCCACCTCACTGTCACTGTTAATTTCTAAAGCAACGTTGAACCCAGGCTTTTTGATGGACCATCTTTAGCATTGGTTAGTAAAATGCCCCTTTTGACCACAGTTGTGGCATGTAATCAGCCCTGTTTGCTGCTTTTTCTCGAATTTTTGGTTCATAGTTTGGAAATTTTTCCCTTGGTTGGACATAGTGTTGCCTTTTGGGACTGAAAATTGGGATTTTTGCTGATCCTTTGGCTGATTAGGGGTATTGAAATTACGGGAACAGCTTCTCAAGTAATTGGTAAGCTCTTGGATTTTCAAGCTTCCATTGAATGCAGGTATCATGAGATTGTGCAGTTAATGGAAGGGCATAACCGCATGTTCCATCACAATCTTAGTGTCAAACTTATCTATTGCGTTGCACCCACGCAGATCTTGTGTCTCATGTAAAAATTTGTCCGCAAAGTCCTTGATAGTCTCATTCTGCTTGAATTCGATATTAATAAGCTATCTTCTTTGGTTTTTTTTTCTAATTTTCAGGCTTTCCAAACTATTTGGTCACTGCAATTTTGGCATCTATATAGGACCAATCATCGCTTAAATAGGGCATAACGAGGTCACAGCTATGGGCATCAAGTGAGTTGATCAATGGCGATCATTTTTTATGGTATGATGCTCCCCTCATTAATTTTTCAAATAGCTTGAAGAAATAGTGAACGTTCCCATCCTTATCAAACTTTGGTAAATTTAATGGTTTAAAGTCATCTCACTCTGTTTTGGGAATAGGGGTTGTACTTCTTCTTGAACATATTGGTGTATCATCATTCATAATCAGCCCTCTATCCCGTTGGGAAGTATCTGGAGTTGAAAAATGATTCCAGAACTCTAGGCATAGAACGGATGTTCAAAGTATCAGTTTCTGCATTAATGTCAATTTCTGATAATTCAATTTCATGATATTGCTCTGAATTACTGGATTCTGATGCTTTAATTCGGTCCTTAGTTGTTTTTCCATACTATCTTTTGGCCAAATAATTAGATCTTTTTCCTATTTCTCTTTTGTCTAAGCTGGGTAAGCACTGGCAGCTTTGCTTATTGAGGGATTCAAATTCTTTTTAAGGTCGTCATACTCCTCTTTAATAAATCTTGATTGCTTTTAATGTCTTTGGCCATACTTTCTACTCAGGAATTTGAAGTTGATAATTGCATTCTTAGCTCCAATTCTCCTAAGTAATTTCAGTATTTCTGGCCTGCAATCTTGACACCACAGGCACAAAGTTTTGAAAGTTTCTTTTTGATCTGGGCATTCTTTTCATCCCTATTTAGGACAGCTGATTTCGCTGCCAGGTCTTCAATGCTTTTGTTCACAATATCCAATTCAGCTTGAGTATAATTCTCAAAATCATCGTGATTTACATTTAACTCCAGGTGATTTCTTTGGCCCAAAGTTACATGTATGGTGAGTCATTCTGACTGAGATAATAGGAAATCCAAATGTGTTTTCAGTTTATGACAGTAGTTATTCATGCTTTGTACCCATTTGTGCGATAGCCCATGGTGAGCAAGTACTTCTGCAGCTATCTTTGTGAATCCTTCACTTAGAAGCTTCTCAAGGGTGTTGGATCTCCCATGAGCTTCATTGGAAAGTTCATATTATCCACTATTGCTTTTTGGACTTCAAAACTGTAATTTAGTTTGTCCAGTAGAGCATTTTGGTAATATTTTTCCTCCCATTGCACATGGTAGATTTCCATGATTTCCAGATTTTGTCTAGCAATGATTCTCTGGGTATGCTTAATTGAGTGTTGAACAAAGTCAACCAGAAATTCGTTAGTTGCTTGACTGTCTGTGAGACTTTTGGAAAGAGATTCCATGGTTGCATTATGGTACTTCATGTATATCTCCATCTTGAGCGCCTGATCCTTAAAGTAGTTTAACAGGCCAAAGGAGGGATCAATTTATGAAGTACCAATTCTAAAACCCTGATACAGGATTTCCAGCGTAGCTTTTATTCTTGCAGATGTAAGATCAATTGGGCTTGTTGTATCTTCATGAGTTCCCTCCACTGTGATAAGATCCAGGGAGTAGGAGGTACCCAATTCAGAGCCTTGGCGGCTGATACTCAAATAATCTGAGATTTCCTTGTCTCTAGTTTCCATATTTTTGTCACTTTCTCATCTGGCCAAATATTCCAGGAATTGGCTATTTAAATCCATTTTGGAGAGTATCACCAATTTTGAGTGAGCACCAGTTGTGAGAATCTGAGGGTTGCTCACTTGATAATTATATTCCTGAACACTCAATTGGGACAAAATTCCTTTAATATATCCTCAATTTTGCCAGTGGCTTACAGTATTCAGACCATTTGGAAACTCAATAGGCTTATTAAAATAGCCTTGACTCTTCTGGCCAATTTTGGGCATAATTTTCCCTTCATAATTGGGAACGTCTTCCAAGGCAGGTTTAGTTACAAGCTGGGGATTTGGCGCTTCCAGTTTATTAACACTTCTCCAAAGAAAAGATTCTAGTAAAAAACCAGGAAAGAGATGAGATAAATTATCTCTTATATGTCGCTCTCTTTCCACTTGCCATAACTTTCTGAGAAAATTACATGAATTAATAAAAAAGTAAATCTTAACCACCCGTTGTAGTTTTGCTCTAATGTCCTCAGATTCTCCACCAGCTGCTCCAGTGTGGGGTAGTGGCGAAACTCCTTCCATCATTTTCCATCAGGAAGGAGAATGCGCTCGGACTGGTTCACTCAGTCATTCCAAACCCATGGGATGATTCGTTCCTCCCAAGGATCTCAACGCCCATCTTTCTTGTACCCAAGCAGTACCTCGCTGCCCCCTGGTGCTTCCCCAGAGCAACATGAACTATGGCCTAAGGGTTGACTATATGAAACTCTTCCCATACCATGACTAAGCCACTATTGAAATGGCACAGGCAGTGATAACACTTGTCAGATTAATAGATTTCCGCCCTATAAGGGGTATTTTGACCTCAGCTTTACAAGTTAAGATAATGCTGCCACTGCAGCAAATGTGCCCCTGGTATTCCAGGGCAACCCTCTTTCCCACAAGTCAGACCCAGCTCCCAGCGGGAATCACTTTGGTAGTCCGGTTTGCTGGTTTGCCCACCCACCTCCTCCCCACAGTGCTCCACCAGGAGCTGATGGATGGTTTGGAAGCCTATGGCTTCAACCCCATCTTGCAATTTGAGGTCCCAAATGGGGCCACATGACTCACTGGGCCTCAGGCGTATACCACAATTAGCCCTGAATTTAGAAAAATTGCCATGTCAATTCCCCCTCATGCCATTATTCCTTCAGTGACTGACCATCTGTTTTGGCCTGCGTTGAGGGCAGGCAGATGATCTGTCTGTCATGTTTCAAGTTGGACCACTTAAAATGCAAGTGCCCCTCCTTAGCCACTTCTGACAGATCAGACTACTTGTCCACTGACCTCCAATCCGCTGCCCACCCCATACAAGTTCTGGCATGGAGTACAATCCTACCTCCCCCTCCTCCAAAGCCTATTGCTGCAGCTGCACCTGCAGCCACCAATCAGCCTTCCTTCTCCCCAATGCCACACATGATTCCTTTAATAAAGCATCAGATTGGACCCCAGTCTGAACCCATGCTTCCTCCAATGAGTCAAGCAAACCTCAACCATGCGCCAATTCCCCAATTCAATCCAACCAGAACCCATGGGAGTTATTGGCTGAAGTTGATGAATCAGGTAAGCTCATTGAAGAACAATCTCTGAAAATTGAGAGGTTCATTAATGCAGAATGGGACGCCAAATACCCCCTCAACTATATACCCCATGGCCAAATGCTACATTTTTTGCAGTGATCACCAGCTTGAAGTTGAAGCAACTGCAACACCAGATGGTCGTTCCCTTCATAAAGCTGTCGCCAAATCAGTGGCGATGCTCACAGGAGGAATTCCACCTCCTGTTAACCCCTCAACCTCATCCCAAAAAGTAAAATCACAGTGAAAAAATTCATAAAAATGTTAACGATGATATCCAGAATGTGGCAACTTTAGCATGGAATCTGAAAGCTAAGATTACCTAAACCAATATCGCCACATTCAATAAACTCCCAGATACCCGCATTAAATCTGAAAAAGCTTTACCCAAATATCAGTGCCATTTTCCTAGATGGTAATTTCCATGGAATACCAATCATTAGCAATATTGAATCACATGCCGCTGATGACCCAACGCCCTTACTGTCTGCCTTGACATGTACCCTATTCTGGGAAGAGGAAGCTGCTGTTGAAGATGAGCCCCCCGTTCCCCCCTCCCCTTCCGCCGTGGAGGGATAAGCAGTTTCCGCTGCCCATCTGGTTGGTTGTCTTGTTCAAAGTGTTTCACTCAATCCGCTCATTTTGGCGTTTTGTCTAAACCAATTAGTTATGTTAGTTTTTAGTTTAGCTTTAGTTTTGGTAATGTCCATCCCATGGTCAGGTTACCTCAAATAAATCAAATCATCTTTTATTATATGATATTTATTTGATAATGATCATTAGGCCAGGCGCCGGTATTTATACCTCTAGGGTATCTCCTGGCCACATTCAAGCATGTAATTTCAGCAGATTATTTTACCAGCTCAGTTTAGACCTTGAACTAATATGACTGAGACCTATTGCTAGGTTTATTTGTGGCAAATTAATCTTAAGATTGGGAAGTTTTCAGGGACAAAAAGTTACAATAAAAACCTGCAAAATTATCCTAGGATCTTCTTGGTTTGGGTTTTGTCATACTGCTGAAGAAATATGTCTTCTGTAAAATTTTTGCAAAAATTGAAGTAGATGACATACCCCTA
Organism: Massospora cicadina; assembly: GCA_022478985.1. Classification (NCBI taxonomy): domain Eukaryota; kingdom Fungi; phylum Entomophthoromycota; class Entomophthoromycetes; order Entomophthorales; family Entomophthoraceae; genus Massospora; species Massospora cicadina. The sequence continues at coordinate 54,707 of JAKSZP010008385.1, forward strand.
ATTAAGACGTTGGAAGGCCTCTCTCTTGATAGCATTAGGTACTCCCTTTCAGGAAGTCCATATACAAGTGCTATCGTGCTAATTATGCAGATTCACATATGAATTTCACCCTAGAGCGGGAAATTGATTATGTTAAAACGTCTTTCAGTCCATGGGACTTTTAGACGTTATCTTTAGGTCAAGCCTAAACAATTTCTTATGCAAAGTGTTGTATTGTTTCCAATATTTAAGACTAATTGCCAAGTTTTGGTGTAGTGATAATTATCCATAATGCACAAGTGGATTTGGCCCAAGCTTTTATTAAAGTAGTTATTTAAATTGAGTTTGGGGATAATTGGCTCAAGCCAAGTACTTACAATAAGCTTGAGTTGAGAGAAAGTGTGACGGTTGAGGTCTATCCTCAGCATCACATTGCCCTGATCTTTGGTAAGACAGGGCAGGCTGTGTCTGGATGTATGCAGGAGGAGGGGGAGTTGACCCTGGCAGGGACGCCTAAGGGGCAAGAGCTTGAAGGAGGCCAAGGAGCAAGATGGGCGTCCAAGTCGAGGAAAAACGAGAATCAAGTAAAATGGGGAGTTTTGAGATTCATTTTGGATTCAAATCAAGAATGGAATGGAATGGGTGCTTGGAAGTTTCGCAGTTCGTTTGGAATTTGAAATGGAACTGGTGCGGAACTGTTGAGGATTGGAACTGGCACAGAACCATTGAGTGAGGATTCCGCGATCCTGCTGTAAGGTTTACACCAAGCATCAGTCAGATTAGCACCATAAGCTTGTGTTATATTTTATATTAGCTTGTAGCATGTGTATATAGGGAAGGAACTGGGAGCTGGAGGCTTCTCAGTTCTGTTTTCTATCGACCTGGCCAATATTAAATAAAAAAGAACTTAAAATTCATATATTTATACTTTGAGTTTATTTTAAAAATATTGCCTAACTGCAGCCATGTTTGGCTTGAATCAACAAGAATTGGACTTGGAGAGTGAGCTTGGGAGAGCTATTGCCTCCCTTTATACCTTGTCTTGGAGTCAAGGCATGTTGCTGGGGTTAAGTATATTTGCAACTGTCTTCCAGGGGGTGCTTGTCCAATCTTGTAGCGCGCGCACAAGGAGAGTAGTATCAGGAGCCCTGTCAGCCCTATGGTCTGTAACATGGATTCTGTTGCCCAACTCATTCGTGGCTCATTGGAAGGAGCTGGTGCGTTACAGAAAGAGTATTGGTACAAGTATTTGGGAGGATAATTAGCCTGATATGTTGGTTTAAAAAGGTTTATTTTCAGGTTAATCAACAGAATCTGACAGATGCCTTCAGGAATTTCATCCCCAGTTACCAAACTCAAGTGGATGACCCTCAACACTGTTTCATAAGGATGTCGCAAAACAATGAGGTATTTAACCAGGTGGCTGATTGGAAGACTGCGAAAAACCCTATTGTACAGGACCATGAAGGTCTTCTAGGAACCTTCCCCACACATCCTATAAATCCTGAAGCTTTCTAACTTAAAAAATAGTCTATTTCTCCCACCTTTTTGTTATTTCGACCTTCCCACTAGTTTAAAGCACTTTTCCCATTTTGACTTTGGCTATAGTCAAGAGAACTGTTACTCTGAAAATTTCATCTCAATGGTATATAGAATTATAATATAAAGCTTAGTTACTTTTGTAATATGTTAAATAGATATGGAAAAAATCAGTAAATATTGGGATATGCAATTATACAACTTGGACAATAAATTGATATATAATTTATATAAATCAGGCTATTCAATTTCAAACCAACTATAAAACTACTATGTTAGTTAATTGAAAAAAATGTCTAAGCTAGACTATCATGAATTTTTTTACTAATATAAGTCTTGAAGATTGTACAACTTTTGTTTTTTGTGGCAATAGTTCTGTGCCCAAGAAGCCTGACAGTCAATAATTGTTTTAAAACTAAGGCTTTACACAAGTATTATGTTTATTTTTTTACGTAACCATGTTTTTGCTTAGGTCCTGACAGCTAGAGTAACTATCCTATGGTAAGAGGCAAAATGATTTATTTAAATAAAGTTAACATATGGAGATCAAGGTAAAAAAGGTGTACCTTTTTTTAGACATTGGCTTTAAAGGTTTTTATGTTACTTATAACAATATAATCCTTATAAGAATTGAATAATATACTTATTCAAGGGGAGCTATCTGAATATAGCTCTTCATTGGATACTGCTTCTGGGTCCATTAATGCCTTTGTAGCATAAATGTTAAAGGTGATAAATGTGCCGTGAATATCCCAAAATTTGATGAGATTTACTATCACTAAGTTGATCATTGAGAAGGTTCCAGATTCTTACCCTTTCTTAAGGTACAACTTAATATACTGCCCCATATGTCACCTGATGTAGCGGTCTCCTGATATTTGAAGAATAATTTGCTTAGTCTAGTCGGGATTTTGTCTAGGGTATTTTGGGCTTAAGTCAGCCCAATGGAAAATTCTAAAAACTGAGTTGAGCTGCAGCTATTAATTTTTCTGTATAATTAAATTGATGGAATTTTTGACCTCTTTTTGTGTCAAGAAATTAATTCTATTGTGGAAAATGATTGATCAATAGACTTCCTACCTTAAAGAATACTCTGGTATTTGACATTACCTCCTTAAATAGTATTGGAAGTGCAATACAGACGTAGTATTGGCTTGTACACAGTTGATAGTAACTCTAACTCACAAAAACTTAATTGAGTATTCATCTTTGCGTTTATAAATTATATAGTATGGTCATTCATATAGAATCCAATCATCCACCTCAAGGTTCTATGTGATTGTGATAGTACAAAACTAAATCAGAAATCTCAAAATTGAATTAAGGTTGGCGAGTTACATTTACTCCTTGGTCTTTTTTTGAAACCTTTCTGGCTAGGTTTGTCATTGCCACAATTAAAGTTGATTATTTTTTTAACTAATTTTCTAGCACTTTCCCGGATCTTCAGTTATCACTGGCAACTTTGTGGGCTAATAGAGACTAGATGCAAGGTTCTCTTTTTCATATAAGGCCTTGTAAAGGAGAAATTTTTATATTACAATGGAAAATTATCCTGTAAGCAATCAACACACTTAGAAGATTTTAGGCCCAGTGTAATAATAGGAGCCATCTTTCATAATGCTGTAACTAGCATTTCATTCTCCATTTCTACAATTTCATTAGTTTGAGCGTTGTCTGGCGCTAAAAATAGTTGTTGAGCTTCTATGCTCTTAGTTAAGATCCTCACAACTCTTGAAGTAAAGTTCTTTCCATTATCAAATAGCAATGCGTACATGCAACCATGTCTAAGAAATATATTGATATAAGAAATTGGCAGTAGCCTTAGTGGTTTGCGAGGAAATGGCAATTTTTTCAACCCATTTCATGAAAAATTGATTCCTACTAGGATATATCGATTTTCTACTGTAGAATTATAAAGTGGGCTAATGACATCTAAACTGATGGTATGAAATGGCTGCTGAGGGGCCATGGGCTGATAATTATACTTAGCTTATGCAGCGTTTGTTTTTGAAAAGTTATTCAAGCATCTAAGGCTTCCACCACAGATTACAATCCTCATTCCCAGTAGCATTGATTATTAATCCATCCATACGTTTTTCTGGATCCTCCATGTCCTAAAGTGTAATGGGATTCTATTATAACTGGTATACATTCCAAACGTTGAAATTAAACTAACATGTCAAAATCAAAATTTCTTATATAATAATAAATCATAAACTTTAGTAATTTGTGAGTATTGTTTCAGCATTTTCTGAACTGGCTCATCTTTGTCCTCACAAAAGTCCAGCTTCTTGAGTAGGTCATATAACCGTTCAGCTTTGCTGATATCTAAATATAGAAGGATCAGTCTGGTCGTCCATTTACATTCATGTGTTTTGTTTCAGCTTGATGGACGGTGTCCATGTCATAGTGATGAAGTTTTAAAGACCATTGGCTAGCCTTCCTGTCAGATCCTGCATATTTTGCAGAAACTTTATAGAAGCGTGGTCTGTAACAACTATAAAATTTGTATAGTACAAGAAGAGCCTGAAATGTCTCGCTGAATGTAGGTTTTAAAAAACTTTTTCTCCACGCACTTTGCTTTTGATCAGCCTTTGAGAGCGTATTGCTATAATAGGTGACCGGGTGGTCAATGCCTTTTTCATCCAGTTGCAAGAGAATGTCTCTTACAGCTAATTTAGAGACATCTGTATATGATGAATGGCTTACCATAGTCAAGATGGTGTAAGATTGGTCTTCATTTTAATAATCTTATAAATGTAATTCTTTGTTCTTATCCCCATACAAGAGGTGTTTTTTGGCAAGTAAGCAAAAATAGGCATAAATTGATAGTAATTTCCCATTATATTAAAATACCTGTTTATCTCTGAGATTCTTTATTTCAGAAATCTTGGAGATTGCCTCAATCTTATCATACAACGAATGAACCCCTTCCTGCAATATGAAATGTCTCAATATTACAATTTTTTGTAAGAAGGTACACTTAGCAGGATTTAGTTTAATGTTGCTCTCTTGTAGTTGTTGGAAAACTGACTTGAGGTAGTCCAAATAATTGGTAGAAGTTTTTGAAAACACTGTTATGTCATCTAAGTAGACGACCATGCAGCTCAGTTTGAGATCTTGCATTATAGGATCAAAAATCCACTAAAAAGAGTTGAGCGCATTGCATAAAATTCATGAGGAGCTGAGTAGGTTAAAATAACCCTTTCATGCATATCAACGCGCATTTTTCTTAATCCTCTGGCAATAATAATCTGTCAATAGCCACTGGCGAGAACCATCATGGAGAATTATTTAAAACCTGAGAGTCAGGCCAAAGCATTATCCATTAATAGAATGATTTAACTGTCCTTTATGAGGCTGTTTTGCTTCCTATCATCCTTCACTATTATTTGACCATCATTTTTCTTTTTTATGAGTAACAGTGGATATGACCATGGACTTTGGGAGGGCACAAGTAAGCCGGCATCCAATAGTTTTTTGAGCCCAGTATTCATGTAGTGCTCCTCTACCTTCAACTTCCTATATGGGTTTGATTGTATTGGGGTTGAGTCCCCTATGTCAATATTATGTGTACAGTTCTTCATGTGTCCATAGTTGACACCTTATTCATAGAAAGTATCTTGATAAACTTCAGGTAGTTGACGCACCTACTTAGGTCCCTCCTGATTTAACTTATTAACATTAAGACTTGAGGCATGGCGCATATAAAATTATTTTCAGGTAGGACCAAATAAAGTTGAGTACCAATAAAATGTACCTTGTCGATTTTATCAATTGGAATTAATTATACTTATTTAGATTCCCAATGTTTCTATACTAAAATTTCCTGATAGTCAAGTTTAAAATTATTAACCCATATTGGATGCTCATAAGCTAGGTCAATGAAACCCGGTAATACTCTTGGTTCAAATCTGCTGACTCTGTCAATGCTATTGATATGTGATAGCAGATTGTGGGTAACTTCAAGGTTATTTTGGTAAAATACACTCTTTGTTCTCCTGGTTTAAATTTCACCTCCTCAATAGCATAGAATAGTATGCCATCTGCTGCATCTAATGATTCAGGAAGCTTTTTTGTTATTTTCCAAATTATAATACAATAAAGTTAAAGCTGAAACAGGGTACTCAGACAGACAAAAGTATCTCTTCTTGCCGGATTCTTTGTTATTCATTACAAGGGGAACTTCATAGTTATGAGTGATAAATAAGCTTCCTTAACGTCAATAAACCTTTATATTTGCTCATAAATTGTTTCTGATAATCACATCAAATTGGTTACTATCCAAAGCTTTATGGCAGCTGAATAAGACTAGTTTGCCAATTTAAATTGCAGGGAAGAGTAAACGTCTATTGCTTTGGTATTATATGGACTGTCAGTGCTATACTTTTGGGTTTACTCAAGGTCTAGGGCAGGTTTGATCTTCTTCATGAGTCAGGATGAGAAAACGTCGATTGTTGATCCCTTATCCAAGATAGCCATTACTACGACCTTCTTAAATTACCACTTCTAATTTGGTAATGGTCTCCTAAACTTTAATGGGGGAATAAAACCTCTTTAAAGGCAAAATATTGACTTGAGCTTTCTAGATTTCCTATGTTTTTTTCTTCTTAAAATCTATTGTCTGTGTAAACTTAAGAGTTTGGATTAACAAGGCAAGATACTGATCAGCATCACAGGCTATATCAATTATCCTTGGGCACCTGATAACTTAACTGAGGTAAGTGTCCTCTGGGACCTGAGCGTCATCAATATTTTGGCTTTCACACTGTAAGGGAGAAGGCTGAGAAAGTTTAGACTTTCCTTCCAATTGTGATGCATTAGCACATAAAGGCAAGCCATAATGCCAGAGGCATTGCTTCTTGAACGACATTATATTGCGTGGGAAGATGTATGACAAGTGAGCACCAGTGTGTTGCAAGCATAAAGAGGAACCTGGCAATAAACCAGGCTGTTGCAACCCCAGACCCAGCGGGCCGAGCTGCAGGAAGGTGAGCAATCAGATCTACTGTTTTGGTATCCTCCATAGGTAAGCGCAGAACAAAAATGGAGGCGAGGGGGCAGATCCTCACTTGAAGTGGAGACAAATGGGCCCATAGAATTCTTATATCCTGCTGGCAGATGGCCTCAACAATAGGGTTGAATTTTAAAAAAATTTACACAGTATGCCCAGTTGGCTATGGTAGGAGCTACTGTTACTATCATGACTGGTATTTCACAGCCAATGTAGGGCCCAAAGGGCCACATTGTTAGTGCAATAGGGAGTTCAGCCAATAAAAAACTTGAAATAAATCAAAAATTGGGAACTTAAGAGATTTTTTAATGAATGGTAAAATAAGAAAATTGACCTTCAATTTCCACAGTGTGTTACAACTGCTTAAACAGATGGTCAATTTGGGAAATACTTAATAAAGCATGGGATTTGGGCCCTTAAAAATCAAACTAACCCAGCAAACTTTAGAGGGAAGGGGAAACGTGAATTCAATCTGAACTAACATTGAAGAAGTCATAAGGGGGCCAAGTTGCTGTCAGTTTTACCTCAGATGCCAGACTTGCAGTTTCACTGCGTTTCTAATGTTTAGCATGTTGGTGTCTCACCCAATGGGCAATGGGGATCTACCAAGGCCACCCTATGTAGGTGCAGTCACAAATGGTTGGAAATGGGTTTGGGATAACCAACCTGCCTGTACCCAGTCACTTTAGCATCTGTTTGGCTAAGTGAGATGTATCAAACGGAGATCCATATTTTTTAGGGGAGGGTTTTGAGCTATCAACAACATTTAACAATGGAGGTACATGACCATCAGGCTTTTTCCCCAATGTTTTTGAGGGGAGTTCTTAATCAGCCACAACATTACCCAATGTTCCAATGCCATTGTTGATTTAACCAAGGTTCGTCACTGAGCACATTCATATTAAGAAGCTCATGCCATTGGTTTATGTCCCCAATGTTTTTAAAGCAGGTTTTAAACTAATGACAACATTTCCCAATGGCCTGATGCCATTGGTGAGTTTTACTGAAAATTTTGCCACTTGATTTCTTATTTACTGAAAGTGTAAGCCCATCAGGCTTTGTTATCAAGGGTTTAAATCTTCTGGACATTATTCTCAATGGCTTGGTGCCAATTGTATTCATAAGAACTTTTTAGCCATAAGGTGGCGACTTCCAATTATTTTGGCGCAAATTTCTTCAATTTGCTGTACTACTTTAGTGGAGGCAATTTCAGGGACAGGTGGTGGAATTTTCAGAGGAAAAGTTGTTACCCAAAGCTCATCTACCATATGGGCGAAATCACCCTGTGTGAATTGAGGGACAGCTGCCCTCTTCAGACCATTTTTATTGAGGAAATGGAACACCGCCTAATCTAGGCAGATGGGACGCTCCCTCAGACTTATACACAATCTTTAATGGCAATCATCAGATGCACCTAAAATGTAATGACCTTGTCCACATAACTAACTTTAGAGTTGTTTCTAGAACTGTTCTTAAAATATGTGAGGTGAGCGACTGGTAATGTTTTGTTTTCAGGCACTTTATGCAGATTGACTTTAGAGATACCTGACCCTTAGCTGACCACACTTTCCCTGCTTGTAAAAGGCCAGGTTCTTCTTAAAGCACTATCTTTGGTGTGGTTATCCTCTTTAGAATAGTTACACTTGATCTTCTTCACCTTTTATGGCTTGGTTTTATCCATGGTATACACTCTGGGCTTCATGGAAGCCTTCTGGAAGGTTTATGACTTGTGTATATCATTCACATTGATCTGGGCTTCCTTGATGTCTAACACAGAGTTGAATCATTGCTTTACAGATGTGGCGTGAATGGCTAAGTCATGATTGCTATGTAAACCAGCAACAATGGCAGTTACAGCACCATTTAATAATGAATTTTTGAAGTCATTAGATTTTGAGCCTTAGTATATAAGAAATTTAATAATTCGCTGGAGTTTCAGTTTGTATTATTACAATCCTCATAAGGAGTCGTTTCTTTATACTCATGTTTTACATCACACCAAAACCTTTATTATCTCTTCCTTCACTTTACTCCAAGTATCCAGGTTGTCAATGTGGGGTACCATAACCCCCTGATACATATGGCTTAAATAAGACATGATATGCATAACCTTTTATTGATCAGTTTCACCTTCTATCACGGCTTCATAGATTTAGAGGAAAGATGCAATGCTCCTTTTTCAGACTTAAACTTGTCCTTGAAGTTAGGTATGAAGTCAGTGTTTACACTTCTGTGACAACATATACTCTGGGAGCTTCCAATTCAAATATCTCAGTACATATATCACTATACTCAACTTGTCAAGAGATTGATTTAATTTGATCCTGCAAAGGGTTAAGATGTTTCTCCATTTCCTCAAAATTAAGTCTTAGTGCAACATCCAGCAATATGATTCATTTTTCAAAAATGGCTTTATCATTCTCCTGGTTCTTAACATGGATGTCAAGATCATTGATTTGTTGATGAGTGGTAGAGTGGTAAGTTCATAAGAGCTGGTTCTTATCTTCTAATACTCCAATGCGCCATTTCAAGTCCTCCTTTATCTCTTGCATTCAGTACTTTGAGGTGGATTGTCAGTTATAGATTTCAATTCTTCTGTGAGAGTGTTCCAGCGTTGCTCAGCTTCTTTAAGGCGTTGATAGATCTGAGATTTTCTTCTCAACATAGGAGATTACTCCAATTTTGCTCTCCAATCTGTTAAGTTTCTTGGTAATTAAATGGTTAGAGACCTGAGTTGCATATTATACTAGATCCTTCTCAACACAAGCTTCTTGAAAAATAAGATAATGATATACTGACTGAGATTATGAGGTTTTATGGGCTTTGAGCTCATTAATTCGCTTAGGGAGAGCTCTAGTTAGAATCTCAAGGAGCTTATTCTGTTCTTCCTTGTTATGACAGCTAGTAGAATAATGAGCTGCCATTTTACCCTGAGCTTTGATACCTTGTTGTCAAATCTCTTTGGAAAAAACTTCAGGTAGTTTTTAATCATATCATTAGACTCTGCAATATCCTTATTAAGGAGTTCCATAGCTTTCTTGACATACTTGATGACTATGAAATCAATGGTCCCCTTTTGTTTATAGAGTTAAATAGTATAGGAATGATTTTCTTTGATCTATTGGCATGCAACCATATAATTTGAGATAATAAATTTTATCCTTTTTGTAGGCCATTCTCAGCGCCCCTTGGGTATTGACGCGGTGATGAAGTTCCTCATTATGAACTTTCTAATAAATTCACTATATGTTAAAGAGCTGGGTGTACAAATATCATGATATATAGAGGATAGATTTACATTTGAACTGTATGTTTCTGTATGAGCACTAATTCCTAAAAATTTCATGATAGTCATGTCTACAGAAGATTTCCTTTTGTGGCTGGCTCTTTCTCCTGCTTTATGATGTAAGGCACCAGCTTGGAGGTGACTTTTATTATGATATGGATTATTTAAGATGTAAAATTTATTTGAGGTACGCCAACCATGGGATGGACATTACTAATACTCAAAGAGCAAAAGAACTGAACAAAATAAATGAAACAAAAAACCAAAATAAAAAACCTCCAACCAGACAAAGCGGAAACTGCTAACCCACCATGGCAGAGGATGAGGTGGGTTGGGCGGCTTTTCTGCAGACATATTCGCCACAAAAATATCATTATAGTTGTAGAAACGGACTAAAGTGGAGAGCCATGGCGTTGGGAATCAGCGTAGTGTGGGTGTATGATGGTGTAAATTGAGTTCCCATTATCATCATCATCATCAAGATCAGCTTGGTAGACAGCTTCAGCAAATTCCGCTAAGTGATGTTCATCTTAAATGTGGGCATTGAGGAGTTGGGCAAAATTAAATGTACTTTGTTGGGTGATTTTAGAAGTTGGGTCAAAATCTGCTAGTTTCTTGACATGCATGACAGTGACTTTGGCATTGTTGAATAATTTAGTGCTTTTGCTTTGGGCTGCTTTGGGGAAATCAGGGGGTAGTATAGTGCGGTCAGCCCTAGTTGGTATTGAGCCACTGATTGGGCCACTGCTTTATGTAGGTTTTCAAAATGGGGAGAGGCCACCGCTGCTAATGAAAGTTGGTGTTCACTTTGGTAGGGGTGTCATTGAGTTTTAGAAGTGAAAAGTTTGGGGGATATAGTTTTTTCAAAATCAGAATTGAAAAATTTGGCCTGATAATAATTGAACTGGTTGAGAGGTTCACCGGATTCCTCACTCATGATAACTTTAATTGATTTGTCAACCTCAGCCAATAGGCCCCATGGATATTGGTTCACAAGAATAGTGGATGAAGTATCCAGGTGGGTAATAGTCAAATGAGCTGATTGGGTGCAAATGGTGGTCCAAGCCTGACTCTTATTGGTGTTTGTAGAATTTGGGTGGGTTAATGTGGGTGGTTGATTTGATGGGGGCCGATTTCACTCTGGCCTATTAAATAAGAACGTTGAGTGAGAGAGGGCAACAAAACGCCCCATTCAGAATACGCTGAATAGGGCTAAAGCCAAATCAGAGGAAGTGGATTTGGGCAGGATTTTTTAAAATGGTCAAAAATAAAACAGAGAGGACAAATATGGCGACCATTATCCACACAAGCCCCAAAAAAGTTCTCAGAAACCACTGCAATATGAGCATGGGGGTATTTGTTGGGCTATGGCAGGCTGGTGTTGTATTATGTAGCAGTGGCGCTAGGAGCAGCAAGGCGCTTTGCACCAGAGGGAATAGTGAAGACAAGGTTGGGCTGAGTCCCATAAGCCAGAAGCCCCACCATCAACTGATCATATAAAACTTGTGGTGGGAGGTGGGAAGGGAGGGATGCAAAGGATACACCATTGTGGTGTCTGTAGGGCGGCGAGTCCAGGTAGTTGGTATGGGATTAATTTTATAAACAAGAGGAGTAGAAGCCTCTGCTGCAGCGTCCTCTTCCGTCTGGAAGCCAATATTGAAATAGCCCTTAAATGGGCGGAAATTGATAAAGCCAGCCAGCGCAAATGCAGTGGTGGCCAATTTGATAATAGCCTTATTGGCTTATGGGAATAGCACTTAATCAATTTGGAGGCAAACTTAGATTGTGGAACGAGGGAGGGTGAGAGGATGGGGGCGAAAAGGTGGTAGCATGCCAGGTGGATTGCTAAGTCCCATGGGGGTACAAAACGTCTGGAAGAAGATGGCGGGCTATTTGACCCTGTGTGAATGCATTTGCCTGCAGGGAAGAAAACATTAGGTGGTGGAGCACCACTACCCCACAATAGAGCAGCAGGAGGCTGATCTGAGGACATAATAGGAAAGGGCGTGGCAAGACAGCGGTGGTAAAATAAACTTTTTTGTTTATAAAATTCGCTTGAAAGTGAAATCAAGCAGAAAAAAGAGTTCAACAATATGAATTTTAAAATCCTTGAAATTAGAAACATTAGGTTTGTGGTCACTGGTACTCTCACCATGAGAACTTATATAAGATGAAAAAGAAGAGAGTAGCGTCATAGATGGTTTCCAAAATGATTGATAATTATGTACACTACTTATATCTAGAAGGAAAAGGGTGCATAGTGGTACATGATTTTTTTTTGAAAAGCATAGTGGTACATGATAGGTGGAATGTTTGCTGGCTTAGTGAAAAAGTTCTCCCTATTGCAAGATATATAATTAGAAGTTTGATAAGGGGTTCTGGTTTGGAGTGGCAAATGGCCTGGGAAGTTGGCATCATAATATTTACCATTACGCTGGATAAGAAGAACTTCGTTAAAAGTACTAGGTTCCAAATAATCACAGCTAAGATAAAAGACAATCAAAATCAAGTTGTATTAAAACCCTTTTATGCTAGCTTAAGGTTACTATTAGATAGCCTGGTTTATTTATACTAAAATAACTGAGGGTAGATTACCTAATTGATTAAGAGTGTAAGGTAATGAATTAATGCATTGAGGGCACTGCACAATCCACTACAGTTTCAGAGTCCACATGACCCCAAAGGTGAATAGGAAGATCTTAATGTAACTATGAAATAAGCAAATCACTTAAACCAGACGATGACAATAAGTAATCAATATAAAATCAAATTGATTCAAAATAAACGTTCCATTTCAAATTTAATCAAATTGAATAAAGTGAATTAAAAAATATTAGTTACATATTGAATAAAA